>JAGDQP010031775.1:1245-21735 GCA_022664845.1 Lepisma saccharinum
TTATTTATTGATGCTATTAACACGAAATACATTATTGTATTTCATTTACCAATTTCTATATTGGAAGAAGAGCGAAATATGATAACAGAAAACCAGGTGAAATCCCTCCCGTGTGTGTTGTGTGGTTTATATTAGTGTTGCTTTTGGTGTTGTGCAGTTTAGTATGCTTGAAGCAGATGTTTGGAGTGCATATCTTCTTTACGGGTTTTATAATTTGATAGAGTATTATTTTTTAAGCATATTGCCTAACATATTATTAAGTTGAAATTAATGTTCAATAATGCTGAAGATGGTCTCATTAGATTCTTAAACAGGTTGTGTACTAATTATTGATGTTATTGCAGTTTTCCATAACATCTTTCAAATTTAACATGATGAGTGATACGTGAGTTATGATGTAACCGCTACCTGGGGTTGTAAAAACATATTTTCTGAAGTTTGACAATTAAAAACATAGTTTTCTTTCATGTTTTTTCCAACATTTACTTTTAGATAGCAAGTATTTAGTTCTTTACGCTACAGATAATCAATGTAATTAGTAGGATATAAGTAAAATTCCCAGACATTCATCCCAATTCCTTTGTTTTCCTCCAGTCTTACAAGTCAAATTTAGGGATTATTTATGCATTTATTTCGGAAGCAAAATTCATCTATTTAGGGATTCGTTCTACTAGAGAGTAAAGGCAAAAAGTGCTCTTGTTGTATTAAATACACCTCCTGTGTGGTTCTCACCTTGGCTATTATTTTTATTTTGTTTTAAGTCTTCTGATTGTTGAACTTTGTCAAACGTGCACGTTCTCGAAGGATGTTTGTATTTAATCTGAATTGTCAGTATTTGATTTCAATGCAACCCAGACTAACTATTGGTCCTAACAGCGTTTGTCGACAGTCACCGAGTTCTGAAAGGAGTTAACTTGTAAATGAGCCAAGGAATCATTTTCAAACCACCTTCTAGAATTCGGGAGTCTGCTTCCATAAGGCTTCTAGCAACAGTTAATTGATCTATCGTCTGTAGGTCGAAATGTGTTCACCGAAGCTGAACGTGAACATGGTGGAGATAATTTTGGATGCTTTAAATTTTATTTAAAGCAGTATCAATGTTTTTCCTGTTTGCGAATATTTTTTAGTGTAAGTTCGAGCTGGTCAAATTTTCAAGATGCTGGAAGTCAGTATCGTAACCCACCCTTTTTCGTTTTTTGTACGTTTAGTGTTTGAATCATTTATATATATTTCTTGCGAGTATTAGGAATATGGCCAATGTTTAGGTTGGGATCACGACATTCGTCCGATGTAACTATGTATTATTTTTTTGGAAGTGTGAACATAATTGTGTATTTACTCGTGGTACAGGTTTGATGTTAGGAAAACAGTAAAATATATTTATTTAATAGTTACTTTAACTTAGCTTTGTAACATAACCGGAATAGATTATATTGAATGCAATCATGAAATGTTAAAGCGGAAAAGATACGAAGAATTGGCTGATGAGTTAAATTCTTCACTCGACACCTTGTTTAACCTTGCTACTGTTGCCAGTAAACCCCGGACTAAGAAAAAGAAACAAAAGTAGTTTGCTCCTTGACAACATTTAACTCGTCAGGTAGCATGTACTGTAAAGATGAATTTTCCTCCGGCATCGCCACAGGTCAATAACTTTGTGACAGTAACCAATCACACGTTGCCAATGCCTAAATTCGATGTAGAAAAATACTCAATACGAGAATTTGTGAAACTTTACGATGATATCAGATCCGAATCAGGTTGTGATGACTATAAAGCAAAAATGATGTTTCCAAGCACGTTTACAGGAAAAGGTCGAAATTGGCTCCAACTGCGCATAGAAAAGAAAAGCATAGCATAGAAAAGAAAAACCTCAACGCCTTGTCGTACAAGAAATTTAAAGAGGCAATTATACAGTCATTCACTAGGATCAATCCAAAAGCCGATGGTGGTCAAATAATTCAAGATCGCGTTAAAAAGCAAACTGAATTACTGAGGGACTATGTTTACGAAAAAATGTTAATCATACAGAAATACGATTCAGAAATGCCGGAATAAACTCAAGTTAAAAAAACTGACACAGGTTTACTTCCTTATTATATGGATAGAGTAGGAACCCAATATTATGAAACCGTTGAGTCATTATTGAAAGGTTTAGTGTCTGTTCAAGCGAACAAACTCAGTGTTAAAAGCAGAAAAGAAAAATTAAAAGCTTTAAAAAAATCGAAGTCTACTTTATGTGAGTTAGTACAAGGAAAGCATAAGCGATATGTTGAATGTGACCCAACTAGCATATCCGGTGAATCTGATACAGATTACCAGGATTCCAGTAGTTCAACATTAACTGAGCCAGCAAATTCTGAGTCTCACCATTCTTCCAACGAAGGTGCAAAGGGAAAACGTCATTCTCACGGAATCCGAAAACGTAAGAACAAAAAGCACTTAAAAAAGTGAAACACAAGGTTCCCAAGAAAGCTAGTAAGGCTAAATATAAATCTGATTCAACCGAAGCAGCTTCAAAAGCTTACTCTAGTGACTGAACAGAATCCTCATAGTAATAATAACAGTCCAAACAACGATGGTAACGGTTGTCAACAAAGAGGTCGCGGTAATGAATCAAATAACTGTGGATACCAACAATATCGCGGAAATCCTAAAAGAGGTAGTTATAACAATTACTCCAATAACAATAGAGGTAATTTCCAGCAAAACAGAGGAAATTATCGGGGTAATAACGCTCGAGGTGGTTATAGTGGACGTGGAAGAGTGTATACAAACTCTCAATATAAGAGAGGTAATTACTTTAGTGGTGGCTATGCCCGAAATTATAAAGAGGCATATCTTCCTCAGTATGTAGGTAATTATCAATACCCCATACAACAAGGGCACAATCAAGAATTTCGTTACCAACAACAAACACAACAGGTAACACCAGTCCCAGTACTCCAGTATGGAAACCCGGAAATACAGGAAGTAAGGGTAACCCCGACCCTTAAGTTGTACTGCACAAATTGTGGATTGGCGAACCACACTAAAGACGCATGTTTGAAACCAAGTGGAGCGCAATGTTTAAACTAACAAGAGCTGTGGTTGACAGAGGCCAAGCTACAACCTATCATAAGATCATAAAATGTCCTGTCCAATGCCGAGACAATATGGCTTACGCTAATATTGTTATTAACGGCAAACAGTATCACTGATACAGCATCTCAGATTAGTCTGATTGACAGAAGTGTGTTGAAAAATAATGCTAAAATAATAAATATTGATATGAAAATACGAGGAATTACTCAAACTTAGTTATTACTCAAGTGGCTTTAGTTAAGTTTCAGCTACAAGGGAAAACTTTCCATCACTCATTTCGAATAGTAGATAATTTTCCAAACAACACTATGTTCATTGGAAACGATTTATTGATCTGGATCAAGAAACACACCCAAGTTGGATTTGAACAACATATTGCAACAGCCAGCTGTACAGTGTTTTCCAGTGTAGCGTCCGTACCTGCGGCGATGTAATAGGGATGGCGCGCGACTACATGAACTTTGGTAATTCGTGTCTGGTTATTTGAACACTTTTAATTAATATTTTAGTGGAAAATGTATGGAGATAAAAGAAGAAGAGACAGAATTAGTTTCTTAACAACCTTTATTTATTTATTAAGTTATTTGATATAAGAATTCCACGTGCTAAAGATTTGTTGATGTGTTTGTATAACCAGACCAAAGTAGGCGGATGAGATTTAGATTTAACTGAACCTAAGCACAAATATAGTGCTCTAAAATTAAGTTGTTAGTCCTTTTGCAATTGATGCTCTCTCCCTTCCCCGGGCGAGAGACCATATCTATTGAGTCTCTTCTGCAGAGAGGCGAATAACTAGTAAGCCTCTTGTGCTTGGAGAGGTCATCAGGCTGGAAAGGTCTACTCCTGCCAGAATACTTCCAGCTGTGATTCGATCTCTTCGCAGAGACGTCCTTGAGTAAAAACTGTTCTCCTCTAGGCGGGGTGACATACACACTTGGGTTCGTATCTCTTACTGAGAGGTCCGCTAAGAGGACGCGTCTCCTACCTGCGAGGACGTTATTTTCCATAGATCTCTCTCCAATCTCCGTCAGCGACACCACCATCAGAGTTGCAACCAATATCGCTGTTGTTTTTCACGAACCTGCTCATCTCCTGCCTGGACTACGTGACCAGGAGGATTGCTGTCTGCAGAACATGTCCAGCTTACATTCTTCACTCGCTTGTAACAGTTTCGAGTTCTCTAAGTTACTGGGGTTCACCCCCACTGTTACTGAGGCTCAACCACATTGTTACTGAGACTCACCTCCACTGTTACTGGCATCCGAACAAAGGTACATGCGACCATTATAATTTTCTTAAGTGATATCTTATTCTCTGCAAGAAGTATCATAACCTCTACAAATCAATGGTCTTAGTGTTATTTCCTCGACCGTGACTCCATCTAAGATTTCAGAGAAACATTTAAAACCCTCTTTTACTTACATATGGCCTATGCAGTGAAGAAAATAAAACACCACTGTCTATCTGTTGCTGCAATTCTGATAATTGCCATTTACTTTTACCATCATTTTCTGATTTTAATGTAAGCTTCAAATAAGCCGTCGATCTTTCCTTATCACATCTGGTTCTTCAATAGTTTCATTACAATTTTCCATTTACCTCCTACAAATGCAATTTAAAAATCAAGAAATGGAATGTATACTTTCTTTAAGTTTTATATATGTATTTCTCCGATTGTTCTTAACAAAGCAACAGGGTCACCTAAACTACGCAGGTTTATAGAACGCAAATCATAAAATCGGAAAATAGTATGATTAATAGAGAATTAGCTACGGAATTCTCGGATACATAATTTCATCAGTCAAGAAGCAGCAAAATCTAATTATTATAAATCTTGAGATGAGTTCAAAAGTACTGCGATTAAATATAACTATAGCTCATTAATAAAACTTTTGCAACACAATTGAGACAAAAATTAATACAAGCATTATTTTATTTATCTCATTTGAAATTTAAATTTTTTATCAAACTAAGTTATTTTTGTTTTATTTCAGTAAACTTTATTTCGCCAGATTTCGGGTCGACAATCCAGTTGCCTCAAGCCATAAACAGATATCTCAGTTTCCTCCGAAAGTTAGATATTCTGATAACATGTAGCTCGAAGGGTTTTCTAGGTTCTGGCAAAGTCTGATAAGTCAAACATATAAGTAAACTAATATAAAACTATTTAGATTTGACTTATCAGACTTTGTCACAACGTAGAAAACCCTTTGATATACATATCTCACCACAGGAAACGTATAGACGGAACTGAGATGCCTTTTAGACTACGTTCAAAAATTCTTTTGCATATTCTTGCTACAAACAGCCGAATGTATATAAGAGTACAAAGTTCCTTTAAGAACTTCTACACCAACATAGTGAGCTCCATTGGGCCAAAGATGGGACGGACAACGTAGAGTTACGTGTTCCAGTAATACAATTACTAAGTTATATTAATTATTTTCAAAGGAAACTTAATCAAACAATTTAAACCATTTAGAATAGAAGGAAACCATTTTCATTTTGATATTAACAAAACAGAAAACTATCAACAATACATTTTTACCAATTTGTAGTGCAATATGTTCATCCATATTATTGACCGGAGATTTTCGTATTACAAACACGAGCAAATTCAGAGAACGTAATTTACTTGTCGTCTCATGGATCTCTTCGTGTAACTTTGATATAAGTTAGAGTACACCAAAACGTAGACTTCCTGTTGTCAGTTTTGAGGGTTTCATATTGGATTCAGTGGACCAATTTCAAAGATTTTACGTTCTATGTACTACAAACTAACCCAGATAAGAGAATACTGCGTCTTCAGGAGTTTCTTAAGTAGCTGAAGCAGAAACAGAAACGTTGAAAGGTAGGCATAATTTTCGCGTCAAGAGGTAACCATACTGTAGCACTGGTTCCTTCTTTAAAAAAAACTCGCAATGCGTTATTTGGAAGAACATATTTGGAATTCACAAAATGAGTGTTACATCCCCCAAAAATTAGTTTCAAACTTTTAATTTTTAAATTATCTTATATATTTGTATATCATTTTCCCAACAACGAAATTACATTATTGTATATAAAAGGACAGTTCATTAATATATTTTTAAAATTCTATAGAATATTATTCATTATTTGTGTATGCTTTGCAGTGTTCTTTTTGTCGTTTCATAGTAATCATATTGTATAGTAATCATAGAGAACAGAGATTATAATAAGTTTCCAAACAATACTTACAGTAGTTCTGTTTTTCTAGTTTCATTTCAGTTCAACATGAAACAAATTCCTATCATCGTGATTCTTCTCAAACTTGTCAGTGGAATGCAGGTCACAGACTTTAAAATATTTCATTCAAAGTCCTTAGATAGTCTGCTCTTAACATTAGTATCTGATGTTTTTGAGGGTTTCTCATGCTCTGTTATATTTAATGGTGATCGCAAAAGTGTTCAACAAAATTTAGGTTCTCACACTTTTCCTATCATCGACATTCGAACAAATGATTCAGCCAAAAATATCTATGAAATTGCGTTGGAAGCAATCAACCAGGGATGTCGTAAGTTTTTCATTCATTCCTCAGATGTTGAACATTCTATGTTCACGTTGAAACGAACCATTCAAAATGCTCCTCAAAGACGTGGAACGAAATATGTTATTATAGTTATATATGGTGTAGAAGATGTTTATAACAAACTTGCGAAAGATTTGATTCAGTTCTTTCCTTATTTGTATTTACTAAAAACAAAGGAACATTCTGCAGGAGGTAAGTCAGACTCATACGATATATTGATACATACTCTGGGAAATAATTTAACATACAAGTCAGTTCGTGTCCTTTCAAGATGGACAGGCTTCAACTTCACGAATGTTGATGAATTAAGAAAAGATAAATTAGAGAATTTGGGAGAAATTACACTTCAGTTACTCTGGTGGGATTGTCCTCCTTTTTCTATGAAAACGGAAGACGGGTTTGATGGAACTGATTATAGGATTATGGTAGAATTGTCCAAAACATATAATTTCACCTGGAACGTTACTAACATTGAACATCTAGACTATGGTCATCCAGCAGATAATATTTCCTCACCTTCTTTCAATGGATATTTGAAGACAATGAAGTTTCAAACATCAGTGCCGGGAGACTACTCGACCATGACTATAAGCCAGTTTTATGAACACAGTTGCCCCTACATTCAAACAAGTATATCATTTCTGACTCCTAAACCAAAAAGACAAATGTTCCTTTGGTCTATCCTTGCATCATTTACCAACACCTTGTGGTTGCTTATTGTGGGGTATACGTTATGCATTTCACTATTGCTTCATTTCGTTTCGTGGCTAAGTAAGCGTTATCTTAGACAGGAAATATCTATTCTTATTCACAGTTCAGTTACTACTTGTTGAACTCCATAAGTATTGTAGTTGGGGTGTCATTACCTCATGTTGGAAATTCTGCTATGAAACATAATTACGTGGCCCTTCATTACCTCAACTTTATTAATAACAGTTTACAATTGTAACCTCGTTTCCTTTGTTACTCTCCCGAGGTACGAGACACCAATCGACACTCTGCAACAACGTGTAGACTTTGGATTGAAGTGGGGTACAACAGTGATAGCTTCGTCATACTACTTCAGTGCAGAAGACGATGAATTACTGAAGGTTATTAGTGAGCGATACCTGGTCGTCAAAGATTTTCAAGAACTCAATGCGTTGGCAACTAACGGGAAAATTGCTTTAATAGTAGAGAAACTTGTTTCTGGACATGTAAACAATATTTACTTTGTTGTAGATTCTACACTTGAAAATCTTCATTTGATGAAAGAAAATGTTCTATCATATTACGTAGTACTGAACTTTCTTAAGGGTTCGCCTATCGTTGAACTTTTCAACAGGCCTATTCAGTTACTTAGAGATACTGGAATAATTGTTCAATGGGAAAAAGAGGTGATGTTTAAACTTCAGACTGACAAAGATATTCATCTACGAAGTACACATTATAAAGATCCCCGAGCTTTAAGAATAGAAAATCTTCAAGGGAATTTTATTTTGATCGCAATTGGTGATGTATTATCTCTTTTAATATTCTTGCAGAATATATAACCTTCAATTTATTGAGGCATAGGACATAAAACATTTTATATGTGATTTTTTTTCTAGTATAGCTGTACATAAAATTGAGAAAAAAACTAATTTTGAAATTCTGGTTAGAAAAATTAAAGTGATGATGTCTCTTATTTGTGAATAATTAATGAGTACAAGAAAAGCAATCTTTTTCAACGTAGAAATTAATACAATAAAATATGAACTTCAGAAATATAAAACACATTTTATCATAACTTGAAACATTCTATTAATGTCACTGACAGAAGGTATTTTATCTTCTTGGTTGTATAGTTGTGTGCTATTTAGACTACTTTTGGATTGTAAACAATTCGTTATGTAATGGTGTGAAGTATGACCATGTATTGTCCATTGGCTGATGTTATCAATATGATTAAGTCATAACAAAGTTGATAATAATTAATGTTGAATACATTGTAAACTATATAAATGAGATGTGCATAATCATGTTTGAGATGTGCATAACCCCTGAAATACAATGAAGGGTGAAAACGAAACTTGCCTTAATAATAATAATTTGTATTTTGTATTTATTTATTTACTTGCTATTAACATCTTAATAGCTAATATAGCACGGTTACAAATACATAAAAGTACAGAATAGTCGAATACAGAATATCATATAGAGGATACAGTACACAGGAGTACACAGGATACATGAATATAAGGAAAAAATAGTTATTATGTAAAAGTACAATTCTAAGCAAGGGACGAAATAAATACACAGTACCGTCTTAATATGATTTAATCAATGTGACAGAAAGTAAAAGTATACTTAAGTTATTGTACTTAGTTCATTAGCATGCTACATCGGATGATTTCCGTTTGTTTCGAATAAATTGAAATTTCTGGTAAAATATTTGGGTATGTACTGTCCCCAGTCCAGTACATTTCTTTTAACTTTACAAATTCCAAATGACGTAATCTGGATCATTGAATCTCCGTTTATTCAATATATGGCACCACCTGTTTTGTTGGATATTTTAATTTTCATATTTAAATTTTTATATTTATTTTATTTACTGTAAATGTATTGGTTAGTTATTTAAGGTGTTTTGAGTATTTTTTATATAAACAGGATAAATAAGGTAACAAAAGGAAAATCTAACAATTTGCAACATTTTAATTTATTTCTGCGTGTTTCTTTTAGTTTTCCTTGTGTGTTTGCTTTCGTTATCTCTTTAGTGTCGTTTCAGTTCCGTCCTTGCCGGACTTGAAAGTCTGAACGTCGGCCATGTTTGTAATAGCCAGTAATTAAAATTTTACTTTCGTAATAAATTTCTGATTTATGACAAAAACATCGTTTAAAAACTCAAAGTTATTTGCGAGAGCAGCAATGTTCATCACTGAAGCGTTGAGGTTGATAATCTTCAACTAATTAATTGTTGTGCGGAAAATATGTTCTAAAATTTAAGATTAGGCCTGCCGCTATGTGGAGTTTCTTTCAGTACCCTGGAGATAAATAGTTCATCCGGAAATATCGTATACATTTGTGCAAGTGAGCTGTTGTGTGGCATTTACATCAAGTTTTCTGAAGTTATTTGGTTCATGTTTCGGAGAATTTTTGTGTTGGAAGTTAGAATGACTAGTATGCAGAGCTAAACAGTTACCTTCCCCGGCTCCTTGGATTATCTTTGCACAAGGACACGCGATTTGGCTTCGGAAACCAACTAAGTTTGAGGAATGTATAAGTATGGACACCTTGAGTGAGAATAAAATTGGATTATACTTAAATACGAACAGTGAGGCGTTAATTAAATATTTGGAAAATCAATGTAAATTAACTTGAAATTTTTATTTCAAAATGTAAACTCAATATGACGTCCATTCAGCAATTTAGTGAAAATGTAAGTTTCGTAAAACTACAAATTCAATGTTTCGAAATAAATAACGGACGATGGCGTTTGTTTACAAGTCCTGTAAATAGTCGTGTTTTAGTCAGTGTCTTATAGATATTTCTTCTATTCAACCATTCTAGAAATGCTTTGTTTTAACATCAAATTTTCGGAGGAGGAATGACTGTACAGCTGTGTGCTTTGCTTCTTGAATATGCTGTCCTGTCGTGTAAATTTAATTTCCTAAGTGTAGACGTTTTTAGCCAATTGCTATCGGTTTATTGCAAAACATTTATAGGTGCGTTTTCTGTTCCAATTACTTAACCACCAACAGAGACTTTGTAAATAAGTAAAAGATTTTCACTCTGTATGTGCACAATTATTTACCACTGTTTTGCATCTGTAAATTATACACAGTACTCATATTATGGTTTAATGTGCTATAGTAACAATATATAATGCTTAATACTCATCTTGCGAGTTTTAAACAATTTTAGCGTGCAAATTTTGTTATTGCAAATGTGGCAACAATTAATATTTTCTGGTACCACTAATTTAGAGCAAATTTTCGCCTGTCTGTGATATGTGAAAATTTTAAGCTAACAATTTAGTACATCCATTCTGGACAATTGTACTGTAAAATTATTTATGAGGTAAGAGTGTGATATCTAAATGTTTGGATCTTTCGTGTATGTATCGATGTGAATATTGAAACTGTTGTATTACGAAACAAAGGAATGTTTGCAATACATGTTAAATAAATTACGATCTTACCAGATCTCTAAATATTTGATTTCAACCCACAGGCGATAATTTCAGCAAGTTATTAAGTTGTGACCTTAAATTAGCACTCGCTATGAGGTTAATAAAGTTAATTAGTTTCGTAGTTCTTATTTTCAGATACAGTGAGATGTTTTCTGTGTGTCACAGTCTTTCAAATGTGTGAATGTGCTCAGTTTAAGTGGTTCTCTTAGTTATTATTGTCGCAAATTTATTTGGTTAGTTGGGCATGAGTGCAGCAAATTTGTTTATCTGTTGCGAAAGGTTTACAGGGTATTTGTTAAGGGAACCGATGATCTACGATAATTGTATATAGTGTTCAACACAGTTATATTTATTCATATACGTGAATCCCTGATGAGAAGTAGAGTTTCTCTCAGGTGTGATGATGATTATCATTAGTATGGCTTGCTATGGAAAGCAACCCATTCTTCGATAAGCAATAGTTCCGTATGATGTTGCTTATGTGTTTAACTGACACCAGGCAGTGTACCAGTTATGAGACAGTTGAACTTGCATTTCTCTGATGCTAACTTATACTTAAATAGATACCAGATGACAATCCTTTCTGTACTCATGCTGCCAAGGATGTTAGTACAAGGAACAATGTTTTGCTGCTTTTCCTTTTCCGTTGCGCGATTTGATTTTCCTCAGTGTTTCTTGATAGGGTGCAAAGGTGAATTCCAGTATTTTGAGATCGTTCGGTTAGGTGACCACTACTGCTGCCTCTCATTCCTACTACCAGGGATGTGGCACTTGTTTGCCACTTTGCCTTTACACCAAGTTTTGCTCTGCTTGAGTAGTAGTTTACTGTTGGCATTGTGACTGATTCCATTCAGGACTGTCACAGGTATCCTGATATTTTTGAGTAGATAACTACTACTGACTCTATTTTCCAAAAGATTTTCTACAAAATTTTTGTTCATGATTTCTCTTCTTCTACATAAAGATTTTAAAATCTTTATGCATCAATATTCGTAATCATGGACAAAATGATATTTCCTAGTTTTATGACATAGCATTCTTATGAAACATTTTTGTATTCTTGCTATTCTATTTATTTCATATTTGATGGGGATACCATATGGGTACCTTAGAATCTAGTCTAACACTTACCAACATATTGTACAATATTACAAAGGTTGATTCTTTTACTAACTCATTCAATTGGCTAAGAATATATCCAATTAATGTTTTGCAATGCGTTATGAGTGCATTCATGTACTGGCTGAAACGTACATTTTGTTCAAAAATGACACATTAAGATCTTGTACAGTCGAAGTCTTACTCATTCGTTTACTCATAATGCTGTAAGAGGACACCAGATAATTAGTTTTATGAGTGAAAGTGATATGCTTACTTTTATTAACATTTATTAACATTTTATGAATACTACACCATTTTTCGATCTCATCGATGTCCTTATGCATTTCGAGTACATCCTGATAATTTTCAATAGATCCCAACAGTTTGAGACCATCAGCATACAGCAAGGCTGTAGCATACTTTACCTTTGTGATTGTGTGTCATTTATGTATAAGTTGAACAATAATGGTCCTAGAAGGAACCGTTGTTGAATTTCATTGCGAATAATGGCCCCATTACATTTGGCCTGGAAAGATATACTTAATAAAAAGCTCTTTGACCATCAAGGTGCTAATTCTAGCCTACTCAATATTTCAATTAGTAGAGAGTAATTTACTGAATCGAAAATTTTGGATATATCAAAGTAAATTACATCACATTGTATCTTATTGGCTGTACACTCCTGTGTGTAATTAGTAGAATGACACGAATTCGAAACAATTGATTTACCAGGCGTGAAGCGTGCTGATTACAGTTATTATTTCTATTGAGACTACTTTAAAATATTGTTCTTTTAATATTTCGAACGGCAAACAATTATGTACCAGTTGGGTCAGTGATTCATCTTGGCTTTCACAGTGTAGTTCAAACAATTCTACAGAGTATATCACAAACACATTAGCAATGCAACTACAAACATCAGGCTGAGAAAGGTGTTAGGCGAACTGAATATTATCAAAAATACGATTAGTAATTAAAGGCCTTATATCACGAACAATTTCTTTTACTTTTTATCATATTTACTCATTTTGAAACACAAGTACTCAGTTTAGATAATTACGATAATTTTGGAAGCGTAGTAAGCTTGCTATGAGTCGAAATAGTGATCATATCGATCATAATGATTAACATGATAGCTACATCGATGACGATAATATTGATTATTTTTATCTCCTTGAGTTTCAATATAAGTTATGTTGTATTATTTATACCAACAACAATAATATACTTTTGCCACAGACTTAACATGAAAGCAGCGCATGGCCATAAATTTCTGGCTGCAGTTTTCAATGTATATTCACGAAAAAAGTAGGACATTGGATCGTTTTCTTATATATCTTTTTCTTAAATAAGGTCGGAATAATTTGGCAAAACTGATATTGTTCCCAGGAAGTTGCTTATTGTTTCTTTGATAACTTATGCACACGAAACGCATCATCTTTGTTATTGGTCATGGTGGTTGAGGTGATAATTTCAAGAAAGTTTCGTTAAGTTACGAATTTAACCTATCAGAATCTAAGATACGCAAAGGACTATATCTTTCATTTTCCTCCAGTTATTTATTGTTATAATTTAATTATTGTAGGGTTTTCCTTCGTCACCAACTAAAAGCATGTTTAGAGACCCGTTTTATAATTATTCAAACCACCAGTTAGTGCTACTAGTGCTATACCAGACAATGCCTAGTATAACATTTTCCACATTTCCCATTTATTTGGCATGGGGGGGGGGGTTAATAATATTGTTAATAGAAATTTTACAATTATAGCATAGCTATTCCAACTATGGGTATAATTTTCACGTAGCACATGGCTTCACAGGAACAAATATTTGTCAGTAGGGCCTACTACTGGTCTGAGCATCTTCAGGGCTTAAAACGTATAGTGAACGTAATTGCAAATAACTAGGCATGAAGGGGGGCAACTAGTGTTTAGAGGGGGCTAACTATAGATCATTTTGTTGTTTTGAAGAAAAATAATTAATAAAATACTTGAGCACCCGTGCCGTTCCGCAGCATTAAAAATAAAGGAAATGGATATTTAAAATGAGAAGCAATGAAATATGAGAAATGAAGAATATTTTAAAATATAGGACAGATACAGAAAAGAAAACTGAATTTTAAAATAGTAATTATTAATAGAACAATAAATATAAAACAATCTTTAAATTTACGAAACTTCTTTAAAAATAACATTAGCAGTACGTCGACTTATTGGTTTCAGTTCAATTTTTACATTCTCAAAAGATGTCGCACGTGACAGTGCGACATAAAAATGTTCATGACTGAAGAACCAGGTTAAAAAAATATGTACCGTACCTACAACATCGATAGCTAGTCTTTGGGTCTTATTTATCTTAATACAGAATTACAATCGAATCGGAAACTACCTTCTATTAAAAGTAAATGGAAAAGATAAGATAAAAGATAAAATGAATTCTATGGGCGGTAACAGCAGTAAATGGAAAAGTAGTTCCATGTGGGGATAAATGAAAGCGAGGAAGAAATACACTTTGGCCAACATTAGCCCCAGATATAATTTGTAGATTTAACAAGTTATTATGCGTTTTGGGAAGAATTAAGCCATTCAGGCCATTCGGTAAGCCTTGTTCTATGTTCAAGTTCGTCGATAAAATCACAATAGAACCATCTTTTAATTCTACAATATAGGAGAATTCAATTTAATATGATCAGTCCGAAAATATGAGCAGCATGAAGCTCACACCCCCATATCTTCCACGTGCAATGGGCAAGAGTGAAACAACGAAGTAAGTAGCCTTATTTGGAGTTTCATGGTTGACGAGAGTGGAGCCCAAGCTAGTGTGCTGCTAGTGTTGTGTAATAAAGGAGAAGTATAAAGGAACGTACAATTAAAAAATTACATTTTTTAGAGCTTTAATTAAATCAGGGTAATGGAAAATAAGCTACAACGAGGTATACATTCGTTATATAAAATATATCACTTGATTTATAGTCAGTTCCGTGTAGGAACACAACGCCAGCCGTTTGTTCACTTCTTTGTTATCAACAGAGTTGCAAACTACAATGTATTTAAAAAAGACACTAGCAATCGGTGCAATATGAGCATTTAAATTCAGTTTAATATGAGCATGGACACATTTACTGACAATAATGAGAGAAATGAATGTGAGGAACTTTTGCAGGTATTAACTAAAGCGGAAAATGTGTAATGACCTAATAATTTCTGGATGGCATTTAGTACGTCCCCCAAATTAATCAAAGACTATTACTTTCTAAAGTAAGCCTACATGCAGCAGATGTTACTAAGAAATATTCCTCACAGTATACGAATTTGACCATTTGTAAAGTAAACTAACCTAACGTTATCTAACCTAGTCAGTAATAGTTACAATATCACGATTCATAGGCCTAATCACTACCAAATTATTTGGGGAAGATACTAAAAGGTAGTCTAATTTGTAATGACATGGATGACAAAAGTCTGCAGTCCTTTAGTTCATAATCAGCCCAACCTATTTTGTTTGGCTGGCTACTTTTCGTCAATTTCCGCTTTAGGTCCTATTGCTAGACTCTTGATTATTCTTCAATAATGGGTGTAACGGGGAATATGCGGGTAGAAACTGATACTGTGGTCTGCATTTGCATATTCACAGGACTAATGTTCCAGTGTATGTTTCAAGAGCATGAGTGACTATCTTTTTGCGTGTTACTGTCATATTTAATTGCATCCCTCTTTATTTGGTATATTATACTATTATTTGTTCTTTTTCAATTGTATTGGGTGTGCAGATATTGGAATAGAATGGTACTCATATATTCTCTATGCAATGCTCATATTACCCTTGTACCATGGGAAATATGAGCATTGCACACCTACCTTACTTTCCTCTTCATTACTCGGATGCCAGAGTATGTACAACTCTATACTTTCTAGCGTTGTTCAAGGAAGAACCTGTCGTACTTTTAGTCATATTTTTTAATTTTTTGTAATAAACCATTTTTGAGATACAGTTGCATTTTCATTAACTATGCTCATATTCAACTGACTTCCCCTATAGTGATAAGCAGCTCGTGTCTGAACTGTCCAAAAATTCAGTGGGATATTTTAGAAGTTCAGTTTCATCTTAAGCAATAAAAGAAATTACCCTAAAGTAGGTTTCTTGATCTTCCAGGAAGTTGATCAAACGTTTTTTCTAAATTTATTTCAATACGCAACGATAACCTTTACGTGCTAAAACCTAGAGAAACTGCAAATATGTGCTGGTTATGTAATATCCTTTCTGTAAGTGCCAGTGATTATATTAGTTTCTGAGATGACACATGATGGAAAATTAAGAGATCCTAAGAGATGCATGATTCACTTCTCAGAATTCATTTACAGATAAAAACCATCACCTATTTATGTTAAAAATTTAACAAATGCATGTTCTTCTGGGATCGCTTGCATATTCTTAATTACTAATGGTTAGTGACTGGAAAAAATAATTTTCAAACCATTTGAAACATAAATAGCAAGAGTGTTGGGGCGGGGTGAGAAAAATGTCTTCATTTTCTTTTTCATTTTGGTGACCTATCTTCTGCCCTTTCTCTATGCATTCTTTGCACAAAATGGGTTGTGCACTGGCAAGGGCGTGCAGCACGTGTAATTGTTTGTTCTTCATATTTTAGGACAGGCATTCCCTAGAGATTCTCGGATTGCCCGTGTTCCGACAGTCCGAGAAGCTCCTTTGTTCTCTCAGTTTTGGCTTCGGGTGGTACATAACGGATCTTGGACCAGGCGTCCAGAATGTTCTCCTGGTCTTTGTTCCTAATTTTTGAGCTTTACTTGGGGGGAAGCCCTACCATTATCTTTTATTTGCTATTTTATAGAAAAAAAAACATTTAACATATAGAACAACACACACACACACACACAAAGACAGCACAACATAGACGTCGACTCAAGATGGCATGTTGTTCTTTCTCTGCAACGATAAGAAAAAGGGTGGAACGAAAAGAAGCTGGATTGCAATGTAATAGACCCGCAAAATACTATTACTGGTATTTTCTCACAAATATTTTGCGGGTCCGTTCTGTGTTTCCATTCCTGGTTCCCTTCCTCCTTCTCTCACGAATTTAGTATTTTTCCTCAAGTCACATTCACATCACACACAGACACTTAATGGGTAATATATTTAAAAATTCTTGTACCCCGGATTCCAGGTTATTCACATTCAGTTTCTGTTTCTATTTTTATTTTTTCGTTTTTTTGTTTTTATCTTCTATTTTATTTGGCCTCCCGTCACCACACACACACACACGCACTGCAACTTTAGTGTCTCTTGTTGCCTGGTTCATAAGAAATTTCGTTTCTCTAGTTTCTGTGGTTTGGAAAATGCGTTTTTGGGCGGCAAAATTGGTTTAAGATGGAGATATTTTTAAAGTTTGTTTATATTATCGTGATCCGCTCGTGATGGTACACCTTCATACGAAATTTCTTTTCCCTAGTTTCAGTGGTCTGGATAAAAATTTTGACTTAAGATCTCGATTTTTATTTCGTTTTCTTATATTATCGTGACCCACCCATGAAGGTACACTTTCATACCAAATTTCGTTTCTCTAATTTCAGTGGTTTAGAAAATGCGTTTTTAGCAGCCATTTTTGATAAAGATGGCGAATTTTTTAACTTTTTCATATATTATCGTGACCCACTCGTGATAGTACACCTTCATACCAAATTTCGTTTCTTTGGTTTCGGTGGTTTGGAAAATGAGTTTTGGGGCGACATTTTGGATTAAGATGTCAAGTTTTTTAAAACATTTTTTTACATTATTGTTACCCACTCGTGACGATACACCCTCATACCAAATTTATTTTATCTAGTTATATTGGTTTGGAAAATGCATTTTTGAGCCGCCATTTTGGATTAAGATAGCGACTTCTTTTTAACGTTTTCTGATATTATCTAGACTCATTCTTGATGATACCCCTTCATACCATATTTCGTTTCTCTAGTTTCAGTGGTTTGAATAATGGGTTATGGGCGGTCATTTTGGATTAATATGGCGACTTGTATAACGTTTTCTTATATTATTGTGACCCACTCGTGATGGTATATCTTTATACCAAATTTTGTTTCCTTAGTTTCAGTAGTTTGAAAAATGTGTTTTTGGGCGACCATTTTGAATTAAAACTTTTCCTTCAGTTGAGACTTGAGAGAGAGAGGAATGCGGTTTATTGATTATTCATTTACGTGTTATGCCAGATATAGTAAAAGAAGAATGGTCAAAATCTGTCCAGTAAAACGGCCGTACGAACTGGGAAAAATCTGTGGGGAAAATGACAAATAATCCCACAAGGGATGCACAGGGGAGAACACTCAAACACTTGTACTTCAGTTGAGACTTGACGTATAGGAATGTGGTTTACTGATGATTCATCTACGTGTTAAGCAGGATATTTTAGAAAAGAATGTTGAAAATCGGTCAAGTAGAACGGCCGGGCAGGCTGGACAAAGTTTTTGAGAAATATAATAAATAATACCCCATAAGGAATACATAGGAGAGGACACTCAAACACTTCTTCTTCAGTTTTAACTTGACGAAGAAGAACGCGGTTTATTGATGACTCATCTATGTATTAAGTCGGATATTTTAAAAAAACGAATTATCAAAATCGGTCTAGTACAAAGACCGGACGTACTTGACAAATCTTTAGCATTTCAGTGCAAAATTAGTTTCGGGAAAGATCTAACAGTTTATAGTTAGCCATGAACGGATAAATAAAGCCGGAATATATTTGCACTTGAAATTTCAAAACATCAGTGCCATGCATTCACCAGAAGAGTAAATAGAAATATGTTTTTTTTTCATATTCACCATGTCTTTCCCGTAGTCTTATCTTAATTAAGGGTGAATCTAAATTAATTTAATTAGCTCTGTTGAAACTTATATCAAATTAGGTACTTCACTTATTTGGTTCTAATCTAGTACGAACTGATGAACTAACTGAAAGATTCAGAATTTGCTATTGAGCACATTACATGACTTCTGAATTCTAAATAATAGTTAATTCCGAACTGTAGTATCATTCCCAGAATGAAGATCTGAATTGCAAAACATCCCAAGTACACCAGAGTATTTTTTATGAGTAACAACAAACACTTCAAGGTCTTAGTATGTTGTTGTATTCATCTGAAATTATGTTGTATTTATAAAATGTTTTTGAGTTGGGATTAGGATGTAATATGTATGTAAGTGTATAGTCCTTGGAATATATATACCGAGGAAGAGAAAAAATGCAATTACGAAGAAAGTGGACTTGGGAAGTTTTGCAATTCAGGTCTTCAATTGTAGTGTAGATCAAATGCCATTTTTAACACACTCTTTTTATTCTAAATACCATGTTCTTTATGTAAAGCTTTGTTGTTTATTTTCTTGTTTCGTAACGTTCTTAACTTCTAAGCTGATCGTTACTTAATTCTCGTATTTAATTTCATTCTTCTAAAGCCAAGACCACTTAGTGAAATACTGAGTAATGGACTATCTTACAGTATGTTATTAACCACTTTTCATATACAAGGATACCGATGGAATAAAAATCTTCCAATTAATACCTGTGTCTTGCTTCATTTATGGTACCACTTGCAAAAAGCACGCTCACCTAAAAGAGTTATAAAGGCCACTAATAAACCAATAAATAGAAGTACAAATGACCCACCAATGTCCAACATTGAAAATGCACGAAGTGAATTACTTTGACTCTTATAACTCAAAGGTAACAAGAACTTCTTTGAGACTTCTGCCACAACTTCATTTTCCCAATGAGTAACTAACCCTGCGCTTAGAAGATTATATATCAATCTATTAAGTACTCCAACAAGTGGAGAACCCTTTACGAAAGGGAAGCACAAATATAACTTCATAACTCCTTCTTCCATCACAAGAAGTGATTTCAGAGTGTCCTCGTCCAAGAAATCAACATCACCAATATTCCCTGAATGCAATCTTTCCACCATAACAGCAATTTTGCCATTCCTTGCTAAAGAGTTTAAGAGTTCGTAATCTTTGAAAACTTATCGTTTGTATCAAATTATCACTTGTACCTTGAAATTGCTCAACAAACCCTATGTCAATTGTAGCCCATCTTAAATTAGAGTCTACAAATTCTCTAACTGTTCTTATAGGTTTCTCGTATGAAGGATGTGTTAGAAAACACACCAAATTGCAGTTAAATCCAGTTATGATCAAAGTTGAAGTAAAATAAAACCACACTAACAGATGTTTAATAACACTGGAATTGTCATTCGCTGCTCCTTGTCCAACAAGAATATTCACTGACTGAAACAGGCAGTAAGTAAAACTGTTGTAACGGCTTCCGTTACCATACCTGACCAACTGTTCACTTCTAGAAAACAAATACAAAGTTATTGCAGAGACAGATACGAAATTGAAAACCGCCAACCAAACCGATATTTGAAGTGGAGTATAAACTTTCCATAAATGATCAATGAGATTTGGTTTTGGGGTCAAAAATGTAATGTCAATAGTAGAATATGGGGTGGTGAGATGAAAATACTGGTTATTTAAGGAACTCATGTAGAATGCTGGTATACCAGCTACGTAGTGACATTCTTTCATAGCT
>JAGDQP010031776.1:1751-21735 GCA_022664845.1 Lepisma saccharinum
CGGTAGATACGGGCCTGCAAATTGTTTTGAGAAATGAAACATTTATAAATAGTGTCTTTTTAATACAAAGTAAGAAATTGAAGTCTTATAATTAGCACATAGGATGAGCGAAAATAATATCAAAGGTAAGTTAGTAAAATTCTGAGGCAGTCTAATTCTAAAAGCAATTCATAAAAATTAATTCACTTCCTCCGAAGAGTTAATGGAGAAATTTGTAGAATGTTACTTATTATTATTTTGAATAAGAGAATTTTATTGGAACGCAAATGCCCAAATACTTTTGAAATACAATTAAAAATAATAAGAATAAGAAAGTAATAAAGTTCTTACTAATAATGAAACAACTGTGAATTAAGAAATGGAACATCAATAAAAATTATTCACATGCATATTTTTTCCTTGTAATTAACCAAAATACTTATATTATACGGTAACATAAAAAGTAAAGTTTAGAACATACGAAATAAATATATATTGTGTATTTAAGGATATTTTCTTCATAAAAAATAATATAAATCTTCATGACAATAAAAAGTTCTCTGCAATGCTTTCAAAAAGAAGGTATTTCATACAACAGATTCAAATAATTTATTTTTCGGATCTTTTATAAATATTTTAAAGAGGGTTTGTCTTACGCAGACGTTATAAATATAAATTTTACGGCACGTTATTGGGTTTCGTTAAGCTATAGCTATAGCATAATTTTATATTCAAAATTTAAAGATGAGAATAAAACAGACAAAATACGTTTTCTTCAATATTTCTCTAGCTAATAGGAGATTCAATTATGACAAACTTTATCAGATCTGATTAAAAATTATACCCATACAAGGTACTTAAGAGCCTTGCAGTTCATTACTGAATTTTCCCACAACATTATGCTTTTTATATTGGCTTAATAAGCTAAAGGATGGGATGCTATATTGTCATTATTTGGTTCCAAATACATTGAAAAAAAAAAATTGATAGTATAATTTTTAATAAATAAAAAAATGTAGCCAAAGATTTGTAGTTCAGTCTGATTTGGTACACTTTTTAAAAGGAAGAAGAGACTGGCGTACTTAAAAGTTTTAAGAGGTATTTAACTGACTTTAAAAAACAGATTTCTCAATTAGGTGCGTACGCATGCTTTGCCTTAATATTTCCTCTTGTAACTTGTGATATAACTTGTGAATAGATGCAGGGATTTCTACATGACGTTATCTTTAGTGTTTCTTCTTAGTATGTTTGAGATACATTTATATATAAACGGAAAATACATTTTTGCATGTAACTACTAATGATTAATGCACGTAATAATGGTAACGCTGCTCCTTAAGGATTATTTAACAGAAGAATTATTATTTACTAGTTAATTTGATAACCATCTTCAAAATTCACCAAAGGGTAAAAATGATCACTATTAAATTCACAATTTGGTTAACTAATAATACAAAACCTTCTCCCAAATTTGCATGATGATACATCAGGCTAGATATTTCAAACTAGATCGTTTTCTATAGTATTTTAATGAATGCCGTTATACAACTAGCAGACTCCGCAGTCATCAGCTTGACATCTAGTCTGTTTCATCATTACCTCGACTTTGAATTATAATATATCTAGAATATTTTAATAAAATGTTATTTTATTAACATACAGTATATATTAATGGTGTCCATACTAGCTCGGGAAAAAGCACAAAGGTTCAAAACTTATAGCCAGTGCATCGTTGGAACACCTCTTTCTTTTATTACGGTATGTACCATCGCTCAGGAATTTCCTATGACATAATAAAAAAAATCTTGCTGTAATGCGACCGGAATAAATAAAAACCAAGGTAAATTCAACAAATTACTAAATTTAATTTCCAAAATTTTTATCTTTGCATGACATTGTCCTATTTAAAAATACATGAAGTTTAAAAGAACTGATTTTGCAAACTGTATACATTTGTCCATATTATTTTGACATTATAGAAATATTCTAAAAACAAGTATCATTTTCAAGTTCTTGTGAGCCTATAAAAAGATCTTACAGGCACTTGCTCTTCGCTAGATTTGCAAAATGAATCTGCTATTACAGTAAATATTAGGTAAAAACAAATCAAGAATATCTCGTAAAGAAAAATCTATATTATTGTCGTAATATACTTAGATCATCCCACGTTTGGTCATGCATTATAGTAGTTTCCAGTATTTTGTTGCTAACTACGTATTGTGTGGATGACAGTGTACTGTTTAACACGATAACTTTATAGTTAGTTGTATGACAGCTCTGGTCTGAAATAATCAAGTTTATGAGGAAAATGTCCAGTATTGTACACTACAGCTTTCGAAATGCAGCTATGGAATTTGAATTTGTTTATGACTTTTAAGCATCAATGGCTCAGAGCGGGATAAAGTAAGAGAATGGATACAAGAAGAAGTCGGACAGGGCTTAAGTTGAAGGTACAATCGCGGCATTTGCCTGATGACTTGAGGAAAAGCCCTGAAAAACTGTCAGGATGGTCTGACGGTGATATCGAACCCAGAACTTCTCAAATACAAAGGTAATTCTCTACCAACGAAGCTATGATCGCTCTGTATGCAACTCTGGAGGAAAATACATTCTAGTAAAATTAATTAATATGGAAATACTGTAGTGTGCAGTACAAGAGAGGCAATAAAGAGGGGGAAATAAGTTAGTTTAAGTTAATGTTTATACAGAAATTGTACATTAAACTATTTTGTTAATGCGAAAAACAATCTAAGCTTCTAGGCAGCTTAATTAGCTACTACATTATAACAGCTAATAAGAGTGAAACATTCATCATAATATGTACGGTAATAGCGATCACCTACATACAACCACACAAAAAAAAAAGTTCCTTCCTAACGAACAGGCAAAATATTCGACTTGTGTTTTTAAAAATAGAATTGCGCAAAGAAATAGGATCTTGTTTGTAAGTTTAAAAATAAGTTTACATTAAGCCTCTTGTGCATTTAAAAATAGGTATACGTTAAGCTTCTTGTGGATTTGTTTTCTAATGTTTCGTTACAAAAAAAAGACACAAACACACAGAGCGAGAGAAATAAAGGGTACAAAATATCTAAGTATAGAAAATGTACTATAGAAAAGCACCACGAAACTTGTTACATTTGTATACCGAATAAACAGGTCCAATTAATCTCTACAAAATAAAATAACCTTTCGCTTATTATGTCTGCTTTATAAAGCTTAGAAATTTAATTCATTCACAAGCATTTGTGTTTCGATATAGTATTGTCGGCAAATCAATAAGCTTTCAACTTCAATGAACTGGAAAAGTATAATTTTATTGATGAACGTTCTGTTCGAAAATTCGTCACAACGATTGTAAACGAAGCTGAAGACAGCTTGAACGGATTTGTTCAATGTGCCTTTTGTCTCTGTCACTGGCCATTTCTGCACAATAGGACTTATTACGGAATACACGAAAAAAAAACTTGTCTTATTTCCCTTAGATTGTACGTACTAACTGTTGCAATGGATGGGTCGCAAGCCTTGCATTATTTTGAAGGATAAAGCTAGACGCCTTTACGCCTATTACTTTTCTTCTTTGAAAGAAAGAAATTAGTTTGTCAAAAATTGCATAAAAGAGAGTTCACATCATAATATCAGTATTTTCTAGGCAGTATTTCAATTTTTTTTTTTTTTTTTTAATTTAAACAAACTGATATTTAGGCGCTATTTAGTGTTGTAAATATGTGTTTGAATGAAGATGTCCAATATATTTGTGTGGAGATTTTCTGTCTAAACCGTTTGTGTGCAATTAAAAAAAGTGTAGTCCCATTTCCACTTATGATTAGATGGAACACATTTACTTTGTTATAAAGAGGGCGGAAAATTAAAAGAACTCCCCCCGCCCCAGATACACACCTAAACAACGGATATAGAGGTCTGGATTGTTCATATGTATCTAAGTGAATGTAACGGACATACAAAGAAGTGGATGTATTTAGGTTCGCCAGAGTTTGCGTTATAATGCTCTTAGTTGTAGCTGAAAATATTGGTATTATTTCAATTGTTCCCAAAGATTAAAATTTCCTTTTCTGCAGCGTTAGATAAACATATAAGTAGCCTACACTTCTAATATACAATTTCTTGCTTTTAAAATGACAATTCAAAAGCTCCAGGTGGCAGATAGATGTGTAAAATTCGGATTTTTAGGGCAGACACAAACAATATGGCAGTAGAAGAGATATCTTCCGAAAAACCAACGAGAGGCAGAGTTTCTGAAATCCTCCTCCGTCACGTCCTAGCTCTTTCTTTCCCCATCTATCTTTCTCTTTCTCATTACATTTTCGTTACATCCTCCAAAAGACCTTCCATCTTCCTTTCTTCCAAAAACAATTCTGATGACGTCACGACAAGATTGATGAGACGTCACTACAAAAGGATTACAGAGCACTTCCAATTATGTACTTTTTCCTTCTCTCTCTCTCTTGCATTTACTTTCTTTTCTTTCATTTCAAGATAAGCGCCTGAGAATAATTTTTGCTTTACCAAAGTTTTGATCTCAATTTTCATGGTTATATGCCGCTCTATAAGAACGACTTTTCTCATCTCTTCCGTTCTTTCTGGGTATAACTCCAGCTCAAGCGGGCTTAACGTAGTTATCCAAAACAGGATGATGTAAGTGAAATTTGATAAGTTGGGAGCGAGTTTCTCGTACGATATTAACGGGAACAGACGAGAAAAGGCAGAAGGCAAGATTATATTGTGGTGCTTTCTCTAGGTTTTTGGAAAGACTAATTTGCATAATAGACTTTGCTCCGTTGTTAAATCAAGTTCTAAAACTCCTATTCCGCATTATTGCTAATACCTCTCACTACGCATCTATCACATCGTGAGCTTCTATGGGTATTTGTCATTTTCTTTCAAGGAAGATTCATATTGCAAATAATTTTATTTAGAAGATTCTTGTCGTTGTGTGGTTTCATCCTTAATCAGGATAAAAATATTACTACCGAAAGATCTCCTTGCAAGTCGCTCTATACAAGAAAACTTAGGTAAAATCTAATTTAATTCAGCTGATTGTTAACAATTAGAAGAGTATTATCTAATGATATCATAGATAAATTACATTAAAAACTTCAAAGAAACATTTTTCAATCAATAGTTAACGATTTAAAAACTAGCTGTAATGGTGGACATTCTCATAATATAAAGTAAAAACAAAGAGAATCATAATATGTTTAATTAATATAGTATACGGAGAGAGAGATAAATTTCATATTTCAATTCCTAATATGAGATACCTTGAATTTGAATTAATTGTATGGTCTTTAGGCATCTATGTCTCAGGCCGGCATAGGAGAGGGGAAGAGATGCGGGAAGAAGTCGGCACGAGTCTAAGTTAAATGTACCTTATGTGTCTGAGGAAAAACTCTGGAATAGTCTCAGTCACTATAGTCGGCCACTGTTAATGAACCCAAGACCTCTGAAATGTGAAGCCAACGGTCTGCCAACTGAGCTACGGGTTCTCGGTAATATGGAATAACTGTGAATATGCTTGCTTATTCTAACACCTTTACATCCGAATACCGTAACAGACTTGACAGATAACACTTACTCCATATTTAAGCATTTCCTCCCTCTCTCGCTCATATATATTCCCAACTATTTTATCTAAATCATATTAAAGTATTTTTCTCTAAAATTGAAACATACAATTATATTGTCTATTCATCGATACCTCTACGAATCTTATAATATCAAATGGTAGTGCATCACACGTATTAATAAGGAGTTAGTACCTTGCTTCCTTCCTATCATCATAATATGCTTTCTGTTTTCGATTAAGAAAACTAAATGCTCTTTCATGAAATGTAAGTCACTCGCAATATTGCTTGTGTACTTTTGTTGTGACAGCTAATAAGGCTACGAAAGTAAAATTAAAGGATGAAGAATTAAAGTAATCTCTCTCCCACCCTTGCTATTAACCTGTAACTTTCATCATTACAAATTTCGAAAGAATTGGCATCTTCTCAGTCACAAGTTTCCATAATAATTACCACAAAAGTATTGGTGTATAAGCTTGTTAGAAGGAGGATGGAGATGTCTCACTGGGATTTAACCTTAAACTGATTGATGTCTTGGCTTCCTTCCTTATTCGGTCGTTGAAATCTCCCTAAATTCTCCGTAATACGTACTTATACCTTTCCAATCATAGAAAGGTCTATCACGTGAGAAAAGCAGCAAGCCGAAGAAATTCATCAACCTCCTCTCTTATCTAGAATGCAAAGGAATACAGAAGAGCATTACACAGCCAGCGAATAAATTAAGCTTTAAGGCTTTTCTATGTCTGTGTTCAAGAAGAGGCGTAAGCCTCTGACATTCCACGGGAGCTCCCTTATTCGAACGCACCAATGAACAGAAACCTTGAAGACCATCATCATCTTGTGTGCATGTCTCTTCTGCACGCGCATTTTCGTCAGGATTCTGAAAGCGGCTTCAACGACGATTTCGGTAAAGAGGAAAAGACTACTGCGCCTTCGTTCGAGTTAGGTTTTGTGGATGGTTAGAGCCAGAAATGGGAAGACAGAGAGACGGTAGCAGCAAATATACATACATATATACACAAGTACAGCCACACACACACACACACACACACACACACACACACACACACACACACACACACACACATTTACAAGCGTCTATACTAGCTTGCATCCAGGATCCCAACTGCACGCTCCGTTGTGTCTTTATCTATGGCTGCTAGAAGCGTCATCAGCCACACTGGCTCTCGACTGACGTAATACGAAGAGAAGTAGACCAAGGGGAAAAGACAAGTTCTTGTATTCCAGAAGATCTGCCATGTGGATTAAATGTAATTGCATGCATAAGGGTAATAACAACAACAACAATAACAAAGGCCCACGGCTCAAGTCTTACCATTCGATGTTGACTGTCACCTACCTCGATGTGGCAAGGACTCTTTCTCTTCTGCATCTTTCACGCTAGATGGACACGCCTTCGTCTGTCTTTCTCTGCCGTCTCTCATCCTCTCCGTCTCTGCTACTTTGAGCTTCTGTGAATGTGTATGCGTGTCTCTCTATCTTTTTAACTATTCTAATCTTGTTCTCAAAACCTTGATGCACTTCAAAGTACAAGTAGTTGTTTCAATTGTGATGATCTTTAATGTAATAATTTTCTTTCACGCTTATAGACATTTTAAAGGTATCATATACTTGAAGGTGGAAAGAATCGATGATAGAAGAATCAGAACAAGACATTCAAGGCTTCGAAAGAGTCCTAAAAGCAGTAAGATAATAAGGCTTTGTCAGAATAATGAGAACATGTCTACTACACAACACCGACATAAATAATGAAAGTTAGTTACATTAACGATAACGTGAAAACAAACATATTTTGTTACTAACTTATTATAAAAACTTTGAAGCAAATTTCCGGCCAATGCAAGCTTATTTCCAGGCATGATGTTAAGGCACAACACAAAGGACCACGAAGGAGCGAAATATATACAGAGAGAGAGAGAGAGAGAGAGAGAATATGGGCAAAATGAGCGTCAGAGAAACATTGTTGAGTTTCCTAGATACTTAATCTCCTTCGTAAACGATGGAACAGAAGCTGTTACCGCTCCACCATATGCTTCAAGTTTTCACCCAAACTTTGTCATTTCCTCTTAGAAGTGCAGGTAGAGCTCTTAAAATCAATCACAAGGCCCTTCCCTCCATAATAATGTATCATCAAAGCTTCGGAAATAAGCTTCAAGTACCTGTTATTCTTTTTTTCCCCCTTCCTTTCAATCTTTTTAATTTCCTTTTCCAAGCCTTTTTTCTTCCTCTGTTTCTGTGCCTGACTGCTACATCATAAATCTCGCAAATCGCCTACAGAAAACAACAAAATGAGATACCTAATCGTTATAAGTTTGTACATTGTAACACAAAAAGATAAAAAAAAATCGAAATGAATTTCCCCTTTCCAAGCTAATTAATGAAGTTTAATAATACACATAAACATAATGAAAACTAACATGAAGTTCTGTCCTTGTTACGTTTTCCTCCTCCACAAATTAAAGCAGAGAAAAAAAAATGTAATGCTTTCAAGAAGGAAATATTTGATTTGTTAACTTTTCAGTGCAAGGAAATTAAAGGGAAGATCTTTTTAAATTAGAATATTTTCATCTATCAAAATCTCACCTCCTCTCTTAATTACACAGCAAACGAGATATTTTGTTCTTGATGTTTTGAATTGATCAAAGATATTAGCAATCATACAAACGCTACGTTTCCTTATGAAATTAAATTTTACTAATATTTCGTACATGTTGATGAAAAGAAATTTTATTGTCTTCTCCACAAACCAAAAATTTCCTTTTTTTAAAAAAAAAAAGTGGTACTAATTTGAATAATTACGTTTGTTTTCGAAATATTATTAAACATTCCGGTCCTATTGCTCTCAAACACTTCGAATAATTTACTTCTTATAAAGATTTTTAGTTAGAAAAATTGTTTACAATAAGAATTAGACGAAATATGGAGAAACGAAACTAAACATATTAAAAAGAAATTTCAATTTCACGTACTTCCATATGTAATATGTGCTTAATTAAAATGTTAAGATATCTGTGTCAAACTCAATGTATTTAGGATTTAAATTATATGCATTAGGAAAGATCTATTCTCAGTCCTGTACGAGATCGGTGAAAATTTCGACAATCTTCCATCATAGTTTGTCATACACACTAATTGTCTTACGGATACATTCTAAACTTCTACATAAGACTATCATCAAAGTTAGGAAAACATGTATTAGTTTAAGAAAAACTGTTATGGGACATAATCAAGTTTGAAAACAGAAAATAGGGTTATAAGAACACATTTCCTTAATAATAAAAAAAAAAGAACCAAGTCTTTAAAATATAAAACTCAAATTATTGAAAAACAAAATAAAAGCAGATTTCTTTTTTCAATTCTTAAATTATTCTAAGTAAGAAACAGATACTATTTATATCTGATAATATTTCTAAAGTCAAAGGTGTTCATTTTACCTTACTTAGTTGTATAATACATCACACCGTTCATAGGAAAAATATTAATCTTATAGAATATTTCGCTCCAATCTGCTTGATTTTCCACAAATTTCCTCTTTGATATAGTTCATGATGAAGGATTATTCAGGCACTTTGAATAAGATATCACGAAAAATATGTTATGTAAATAACTTTTAGAGAAAATACTTCTACAACATATTTCAATAAGGAAGTATACAACTACGGAAGCCGAAGAGATTGGGACAACATATTCTGTGAAATAAATATTTTTTCTACAAATAGTGTGTCTTGTTAAATAATTGAGAACTTAATTCGAGTTGAGAATATCGAGTTGAAATATCGAGAAATTCCCACTTCCTGCCACCCCAGTAGTTCATTCATTTCTTTAATGTACACAATGAATTCCATAAGCTATAATATTTTTTGAAAGATATTACTGGCTATAAATGGCTGATTACGATCAAGAGTGAAGCTATAATTTAAATTCTCCACCTGCGTAAAAATTGATACTAGTTTACAATTCGGGAGGAATGGGTCAGGCTGCGATTTTGAATTCCCGCAAACTGCCTCTTTGAAATAGTTCATGATTTAGGATTATTTATGAACTTTTAAGAATAAAGAAATACGGTATTTCTTTAACATATTAGACTTTTCTTAATAAATTTTAGGAAATTAACTTCTATGGCATAACAGCCATTTAGAAGGAAGAAGAAAACCACATATATTTCAATTTGTACAAACCAAAGCCTTTACTGAGGAAAGCATTAATACATGTGAAGGGCTATGAGGTCACCCAAAGACTTCCAAATATGTCTACATTCAGACCAACAATCTGATAACTGAGAACTGTGAGAATCCCCTTCTCCTCCCCCATGACCATTGCTTTTCCCGACAGACGCCTCTGAAACATGCAAAAGTCGTCAGATTTTAGACAGGCGTTCCTTCGTCTGTTTCTACAACGTTATTTCAAACTGCTCTCTGCACGGGTTGTGAAAACTTTCAACAGTCACAAAAGCATCATCGTCAACAAAAGTAACAACAACAACAAACTACTGGTTGTGGTAATGACCAAGACTGGAAAAAAAAAAGAAAAGAAAAGAAAGAAAATATATCAACTGTTGCTGAACTCCCTTTCAGAGCTTAGAACTATTTGAAACACAGACATGTGCTGAATATGAAGAAGGCTGTAGAAGCATTTCTCTTGGTCGTATATTTTCGCCTTTTCTTGTTATCTCTGACTATTTTCCCCCTCAAGGGAAATAGAAACATGTAATTTTTCAAACACAATAGAAAACAGAAAAATTTCACGTATTTTCTCATCCTGGGAAAATTTGAAACTTGGAGGGAAAATAACGGGATAGAGTGACATAAATACTCTATTAAAAAATCGCTAATCCGGTAAAAGGTATGCAAATTCAGTTTAGGAAACGGGAATATCCACAGTAGTTTGTTTATATGGTTCTAGCCTTATATGGATTGACTCAGAATTTTCTACAAATTCATAAAACAATTGTTCACAAAATGATTTTAAAAATCCTGGAATAATATATTTGCCGCTATCTATTAATTTATATCATTTTGACTACTTCCGGTTTCAAGATAAGTATTCCTGGTAGTGACATATTTTATGACTCCGGTTTTCATGCATATTCACTGCAGTTTATCATTTTGATTAATGATTTTCCGTGAGTAAAGACATTAACATCTTATTTGGGAGCACTTTTACACAGATCAGGTGCATTCTTATACAACAAGTCTTTCTTCTCCCATTGACAGTAGTCGAACTGAAATGAAGTCGAATTTATTCTAATTTCTCCCTTTGCAACAGCCTACATTCGCATTCTATGTATCATTATCTCTCTTCTTTGAGAACTTATTACTACTACTAAATAGCGTTTTCGACCACTATTAACATGTTTCATAAGTTAAAATAGTTATAAGGCCCAAAGCGGAAATTTCTCTCAGAAAGCGCGGGTAAGCAAATAAAGACTCAAATTTGAAAGCAGTGAAAGTAAATAAAACGTACAGTAGAAACAACGCAGTTAATATGTAATATGCAAAACACAACAGAACTAATTTTCTCAACCTGTAAACATTCATGAATTCATCTCGTAGTAGAGTACGTTAATATTTTAGCGTCTTCTTATTGGATTTTGCATGTATCGCGATACACGCATCTTGTTTAACTACTACAACAACAACGATAAAACAACATCAAGAGAGTGATTTTCTGTTACAGTGCTGCTTGAGAAGTTCTTGTTAGAAATAACAAAAAAAGAAACATGTTGTTGCAAGCTCATATGCTCAAGCATGAGTGCTGACTAAGGTGAAACTATTTGAAGTCTGCGAGACCCACACAATACCAAACATATACACACACATTGAATGTGTAAACCAGAACACCTTCTATCATACTTATGCCTCATGCTTTGATTCAAACATCGAGTGTATTACATAGCGTATATAGAAGATAACAGCTTATAAGAACTCATGTTTTTCCTAAACTTTCACTGAATAACAACAAACTCTAAAACGCGTTTTAAGATTTTCACAACGTATGTTGGATATTTTACTAATAAAACACCTTTTTCGGATATTCGTTGTAGTTTATTTATTTTGAACCCGACGACACTACAGCAACAATTTAAAGGAAGAGAGAATGAGGAAGATCTAGATACACATTACGCGGTATTTCCATTTGTTAGAAGCATTCATAATAAATTAAGCAGGGAATAGTATAATACACAATGTGCTTTTGTTCCAAATAAGAAAATAAAACAGTTTCTCAGAACACCAATACGTGCTTTTGTTCCAAATAAGAAAATAAAACAGTTTCTCAGAACACCAAAGGATACACTTGCTCTTAAGATGCCGGAAGTATATAAAATAAAATTTGAATGTGAAGCGTGTTATATTGGGCAGACTGGTCGAACAGTGAGAATGCAGGATGAAAGAACATTAGAGCTCTAAAATATGGTTATTTAGAAAAGTAAACTCTTGCAGAGCACTCGATTGGAGAAAAACAAAGAATACAGATTGAAGAAACGCTAATTCTTCATCCTGAAAACAGAAACAGAATGGTTCTGAAATCGGTGGAAATTGAGTTAAATGATAAGACAATGAATATAGAAGGAATGGGGTTAACTTAGTGATAGGTGGAAGGAATATCAACATTAGACGGATGGGCATAACAATCTGCCTAGGACGACAAAGAATTTTAAATTTAAAAAGAAAATAATAATAGATTAAATATATATTATAAACCGGCAGAATTTGTGCAACAATGCCCTAACGTTTTTATCATAATTTACCATCAAATAAGATCCTTTGACGATGTGAGAAGGAAGGCTTACGAGACGATCGTCGGTTCAAAATAAATAAAGCACAACGAATATCTGAAAAAGTGTTTTGTTAGTAAAAACAAGAAACCCTATATGAAAATAAAATGTGCAGAAATTTAGCTACTAAAACATTGTTTCAATTCTGAAAACAATCCTCAGGTACTACATTTGCTTTATATTTTCGCTGAAAAGAAAAATAAAGATTTAATGTATATAAAAAATTATGATTGAGACTTGCATTACTGAAAATACTTAACTTTTAGCTGACTTTTCCTAAGTATTGATTCATCGATATGAATCAGTGAACCAAAGTTATTTCTTACAAAGTGTTTCTGATGAATGAAGACCAATTTAGAGATGACATACGTACTGTGTAATACACTACGTACGAGGTGTATTTTTAAAGTAAGTACCGTTTTGAAATTCGACCACTGCAGCGCGGCGGTCGGCATTCCGCGCATGCGCGCTGTGTACCTACATCTGTTGGCAAGCCACAGATGCCATTAAGGAAACATTTGACCGTGTTTCCGTTTGTTTTTGGGTATTTAAAACGCCTCCACCGATTGAGAATCCCGCCGATTGTAAAATACGCGGTGGGATTCGTTTTCGGAGTGTTAAAGGTGTGAAAGCGGCTGAAATTCATCGTCAGATAATGTGGAGAAAACATTATGAGACACACAGATAATCTGATCAGAATATTACAATTTAGACTTCTTCCAAAGTAATTACAACTAGGTAGGAAATCAAACATTCTTAAAATAAAATTAAAAAAAGGGGGGAAAGCAAAGGAGGTCAGTATAAACATGTCTACGTTAGTATAACAATGAGAAACGTATCTAATACACCTGTATTCTTCTGTAATTTTAACCGGATACGTCCAACTTCCTTATTTAAGGTTAATAATTATATTTAAATATTCTCAAAGATAGCTTCTAATTTCCTAAGTGCTATCTATCTAAATGCAAATCTTGTATATTGAATGCATGCAATTAGCCTGCTTTTCCTTTATAAGGAAAAAAGATTAATTTTTCTACCTCTCTCTCTCTCTCTCACTCCCTCCACTTAAAACTTACAATACGAGAGCGACATTGCATTATTGGAAGTTACAACGAAGTTAAACTTCACGAAGTCATTATTTACAGAAAAATCAAGCGGTTAGAGGTCCTACCACATTGAGTCAGAATTACAGACCATGCCACTCAACATTTTACTTGGGTTCTATCATATTTAGATTTATTTAAGGAAAGAGTAACCGATTGCCTTAAAATATAATAAAACAGTCTTTACTTCTACAGATTTTTTTTTAACGAGGAAAATCCTTAACTTCGATATCATCAAGAAGAATCAATGTTGAATGTTAGTGTGTTTGTTTGTGTATGTGTGTGTGTGAGAGAGAGACGGAGAGAGAGAGAGAGAGAGACAGACAGACAGAGAGAGAAACATGGTGGTGATATCAGCTATAAAAAGGATTTCTCTCTCTCTCTCTCTCTCTCTCTGCCTTTCTCTATTTATGTATGTGTATGTTTTCTTGTCTTATATAAAGATACACACACACACACAAACATATATATATATATATATATACCAAGACATGCACATAGAAAATATAAAGATGGTCAATATTAGGTTGCAGAACATATTAAAGGTAGTGCTGTCACCTTATTTTCTTCTGATGGAAACCCGGAAATTCAATTTGTGCTACATTATGAATGCATAAACGCATGGCAGACTGAAAGAAAATCGAATCAACTGACGAAATTATTCCTAAAGGAAGTTAGCAAAAAGGAAGCTCCTTCCGTTAAAAAAAAAAAACTCCAAATCTCTCATCAATTACCCATTTTTTAAATAAGCAATAGTAGAAGAATAAAAATTAAACATTAAACCTCTCAAAATACTTTATTTTTTGATAATCATCAAATCTACTTGGTAACCTTGTAATACTCACATTGACGCCATGTTATAGCAATGTATTCATAAAATTAAAGACATCATATTTAATAAAAAGAGAACATCCAATCAAGTCCACTTTTGTTATTGACGATTCTTGTTCCTAAAGGACTTAAAAGACGTCAACGTGCCATTATAATTCAGACTAATCACCCACTTCAAGGAATTATTCTTAAAATTGTCACATTCTAATCGTTTAGTAGAGTGGCAACTCCTCTGTGAACGAAAAAACCTAAGAGGGCAGAAAAAGGAATCATTTTTTTCAAATTGGCAGAGGAAATTGTGCTAAACGAACTGTTTCGATCAAGGAACAGAAGTAAAGGTAACAAATTAGTTAAAGATTGATTTATAGGAGACAACAGCACTATGGTTTATTGTCTATAAATGTGTGGGTGGGAATTTTACCACTTATTCTGTTTGAAAAGTATAGAAATGTCTTCTCGTATTTGCTGCGTGTTTGACTGTGAGAGACAGCGTCTTAAGGAAGTTGTTGGTTGGCAAAAGACAGTGAAAACTCAGGGTTTCTAAGCAGAATGAATGCAGTCATGGGAGATGTAGCTTTATTTCCAGAAACAGGCACAACCTCCAAAGACATAGGCAGAGGATTAAATAAAGTCTTTGGAAATGGTTGCGCTATGAACATCGAACACAAGAGAAATCGAGACACAGAGGGAGAGAAAGAGAAAGATGAGGTAGCAATGAGCATCAAGTTTGTTTCCGCATCCGTTGTGTTTTGTGTTTCCATAATGAAGACAAGTGTTACCAAGCTAAAGCTTCTGAAAACATCTACACCTCTCTAACACCTTTGCCACACGTACCATGCAAGCGAAGACTAAGACGCGCACACAGAAACTTCAACAGTTTTTGTTATTTCAAAAAGTGGAAGTAAGACGTCTTTAAAAGAAAAAAATCCCCTCTGGTGCACCTGTAGCCTTCATGCCTTGTAGGGAAAGGAAATTTGACTCCAAAACCCTTCTCGTTTTCAACACACACACACACACACGTGCATACTGTTTCTCAATTTCTCTTGCTCCTAACTTCGTTTAGCGTCTTAAACAAGTACTATCTTCTTCATCATCATCATCTTTATCTTAGTGTGTGTGAGTTTAAAAAAAACTTTATGTACCAAAGATGCTCTACCTTTCATAAATCATCCTCTCTCTCCTTAGAAACGTCAAACAAGGAAACGAAGCATATCAAGATGGCGTAACAGCATCGTCTCAATTCTAACTCACTACATCACAAAATTATGTAAGTATGTCTTGGGAATTAGCGTACAGAGATTCATCCCATCCGCTCAAGCTTATGTTTCTTCGAGTGTAACAAATAGGAATAAGTTAACCCATTCACAAAACTTTTACTTGATACCATCAATTCTATTGACATACCCCCCCCCGCCACACACACACACATAAACATTAATCCATTTATTTATTTATACATCGGCAGTATAAGAAAATGAGTTTCTGATTGAATATCTGCCCTGGGAGACATATAACACAAAGGAGAAAAAGGCTCGGAACAAATTATTTCCTTCAGTGTAATAATCAAGTAGACATTTCATATAATCATAAAGCAATGCATAATTCAATTAATTTTTCTCTACACAAAAGAAAAGTGTCTTTATTTGTTAATGGGTTTTTCATTTTATGAAAAAAAAATAATTCATATTAGTAGTTTCCCCACTAATGTGTCACTTTCATAGAGGCTGGATTACAGGACTTCGCAGCAAGTCTCAACAGCAAAAGAAAATTAATAATGTTTATTCTAACTATAATAATATACGTAGTAACCTATTTTAGAGTACCATAGTAAATTAAGAAGAGCTAGACACCAAAAATATTTGTCCTAATAGTCTATCAGGACCTAACCAACCTGCCACAACTTACGAACCCTGTTGAGCTTCAGCGTTTCGTATGTCACAATGCTTTTGATATTCTGTTACTGTTCTACGCGTTCATTTTGAACCATAGTCTCTTATCTACTTACTTTCTTTACCTCTGTCCCCATTTTGTGTGGTTGCTATTTCACCCTGTATATAAATACTATATAATTACAATTACGATTTAACTATTGGCACCCGTAAAAGAAATTATTGGTTCCACACCATTAATGTTTGTGTCAACTTAAGAAAATGCCATTATTATCTGTTGGGTTTTAAAATATTTTTAATAAGATTAAGTTTCATTGTAAGTACATTTCACAATAATTACAAAATTCGTTGACTTTATTGTACCCATTCGAGAATATTTTGATATTCCGTAATTACTTGGATCTCACTATTAACGATTTTCTAATATTCTGAAAGGAGTTCGGTACAATCAAAGCGAATCATTGATTCCTAAAGAACCACTTCTCTGTAAAAATTAATGCAATACAATGAATGCTTAACTGAAAATTCAGAACTTTTAGCATCTGTAAATCTTTTACACAAAGAGCAAGAAACAATAGGCAAATATTTTTTTTGAAAAAAAAAAAAATCCTTCTCGAGTTTCACAGTTTCTTCTGCAATATTTCTTAACACTTCTTCCTAACAGATACGCGTATTTTCCTGTTAAGAAGATAAATTTCTTGTAAGTAAAATAGTAAATAGAACTTTTATTAGTAAACCTAAATATATCTTCAATATTAGAGCAAATGACTTACTTTAGTGGATTCCAAATGCCAGAGAAGAAGAACGATAATTTTTAAAAGCACACACAAATATGTAGTAATTGGTAAACGAGAAATATCACCTAATAATTTTTGTATAAACTGAAACAGAGGAAGAAATTTTCATTTAAATTACAAAGAAAGAAGATAGCAAAGATTTGACTTCTGTTTCGTTCTCTCTCTCTCTCTCTCTCTCTCTCTTTCTTTCTCTCTCTTACGGACACAAACACAGTTCGTACGCTTATCGAAAACATTAAGAAACATTCGTTTAAAAAAAAGGAAACGAACGTATCAATCATCTTAATATTAAGAAAAATCAGACTTAGTCTGTACACAAGTTGAGATGTACAGCATGGAAGATATATCACAGAAGTATATAATAAGTGCAGAAGCTTGTAAATCTCATTTGGGGACACATTTTCAAAAATAGAACTTGAATGCACAGACAAACTGTATTCGTCGGAATCCAATCACAGTAAATTAGAAATCACTCATTAATCATTGAATATACAAAAGAATGCATTTAAGGAATGAAAATAAATTCAAAATCTCTGCTAAATATTTGTGGGGTAAGCAAATATTGCATAGCTCCAACCAAGAATTAAGGCTGTGGAAGTTCTAGTGTGGAATACAAACAATAAGCATTGTCTCTTGCAGCTAATTTCTAGTCGCATCTGTTTGTTGTGTGTGTGTGTGTGTGTTTGTGACACAGAGCCAAGATGAGAGAAAGAGAGAGAGAGAGAGAGCGATTACTTACAAAATCGAAGGAAGAAAGCAAGGAAATGAAAGATATTTTTTTTTGTGCCTGTCCTCGTGGTCACGAGGTTTCATTCCTTCGTTTTCTTTTCTTCCTGTTCTTCATAGTTTTTTCACCAACTTTTCGTATAGCACAGAAGTTTGGAAAACTCCGCCTTAGGAGGAAATCTCGTGCCATCTTTTTCATTTCTCGAATTCTCCACATTTTCTTTCTCTACAGGGTTTTTAGTCTTCTCTCTCTCTCTCTCTCTCTCTCTTACTTTCTCCTAACTTTTACTCTAGTGCGTCTGCTTCTCCATCCTGCGCTCAACCATCTTTTCCAGCTTTTTCCAGATTATCCTCCAGAATTTAACTTTCTTCTCTAGGTTGAAATGTAAAGATTTAGATGTGCAGAAGTTATTTTTATAAAAGTGTAATAAACAAGATACTTCTTTTTCTTTTAAAATAATTTATTCTTTAAAGGAATTTTCAATATGAGATGAACTAAAACTTAACAGTAAGGGTAGAAGACGAGATGTACGTGGAAGTTAAAAGATGAGTAACTTTTGAGAGAGACATGTACAAGGGTTTGAGAAAGCATCTCTTTTCTTATACACACAGAATGAGAGAGGGAGAAAGAGACTTATGCATACTACTTCTCCCTTTCCTTCATGTAACGTTATAGAACCCTTTTACCTTCAACTATATCCATCTTTCTTCACTTATGGATAACTTCTTGCATTACCCTCAGATTCTTAATTAAAGGCTGCAATCATGTACACCATCAAAAGCAAGAAAGCTTGGAGTTGTATAAGAGTTAGTAACAGTGTTTACTATGTTAATATTCCTTCCGTACTTTTCCTTTACCACCCGCCATAAGGTTCCTCATTAAATTGCTCAACCAATGAGGGTTCACTCTCGTCTCAAATATGGCAGGCTCCTTTAATTTAAAGTTTCATAATGAAAACTTACAGGAAGGAAGTTTATGAGTTTGCTTTGTTTGCTTTATTACATTATTCTTCTTCTTCAAGCTGAAAGCAGAGAAGTATTAAAGTTGCTTCTCATTAAATGAGATATTTCGCGATACAAATAAACAAATATATGTTAGGACCATGCAAATAATTAACTGTCTAATGAAAACTGTTCCACCCGTTTCATCAAAATTTTCCACTAGGGACATAACATGGTAGCTTAGCTCGTGACAGGGTTATTTTAAAACAAACTCGAAATAAATCCGGATAATGAAAAGTATTTCAGAAAGAATCTCTTTAACAAACAAACAAACAATTCACAGGTACTGTAAAAAAAAATTAAAGCTGGTAAAAATCGGGTTAAATAAACATTTGTAATTTACAAGCGAATTAAGCCAAGATTTACAGTAATTCCAAGGGAATTAGAACGTGTTCATATTGCTATAATGACGGTCATGTTGAAGTTGTATGCCAGGTAAAAACTAAAATAAGCACAACCCGAACCTTCTCCTATTAGATAGTCAATCATGTTGAAATTGTGGAATAAACATAATTAGTAGGTAAAGAATGAGAAAATATACTAAATGTAAGATGTTTCCAAGGAAAGCAACTAACTAAACAAAAGGAAAAAATTGAGTTTTTATCTTTAGAACAAATTGAGGCGACAAAGTAGCTATTTATTTCGGTTGAAAGTGTGGGAGAAATATCCAAGTTGACTGATCTTTCCTCCGGTAACATTGTTAAAAAAAAACAACTTGTAACAACAGACCAAATAAACAAAACATGTAAGTAAAGCAGGGGGTGCACATTAATTCGAGTCGGATTAAACAGAAATACATAACCGTGAGACAGTACGCATTGACTTTGATCGTAATTGATGAATTAGGAGGTGAAGCAAGTTTGAACCTAATCGAGTCTTGTCCTTCTAAGTTTTTCATTTACAGTTTCTACTGTCTTAGGAGAAGAAACGTACGAGTAATGGATAGCTTTGACGGTTCATTTCACATCAGTTTAACGTAGACTCTAGTGAAGCAGATGGACGCCTTCCCTCATATTTGAAACAGTTATCAGCAAGGAAATTTGATATTACTTCGTATTATAGAAACCGAGAAACCGAATATATGAGAAGACTTTTTATTTTGTTATATCTCTTACGACTAGATGCATTTTCCAACCACGGTGATAATATGTGAACAAGGCAGTGTAAATGAAATCCGTTTGTTATGAAACAGTAAGGAAGGACGGGGTGAAATAGGTGTTCCAATCAATAAATGTCCACAACCCAAATTAAGGTATTTCATAATACGACGGGCATA
>JAGDQP010031777.1:5619-21734 GCA_022664845.1 Lepisma saccharinum
GCCGCAAGGTAACAAAATCTGACACTTGAAGCAAGTTAAACTTTAAATATTGGATCTGCCACAAGGTAACAAAATCTAACAGTTGCAGCAAGTTAAACTTTAAACATTGGATCTGCCGCAAGGTAACAAAATGTAACACTTGGAGCAAGTTAAACTTTAAACATTGGAGCTGTCACAAGGTAACAAAATCTCACACTTGGAGCAAGTTAAACTTTAAACATTGGATCTACCGCAATGACATTCTTTTCTTTCAACACAAGTCAGCAAAACAGTTAAATTCATGCCAGTTAATTAATTGTTAATCAAACTAATGTAATTACTAAATATATTTATTTGTGTGTCATATTCAAAGGTATTTGAAGTTTTTTCATTCATATCAATTGTCGACAATAATAATTTCATTTTTTATTTCGTTTTCAAAAAAATATTAATCTCTACCCTTTCTGCCTTTTTTCTCTTCAACTAAATTGGCGTTGGCCCCTAGGCTCTGAGTAGATTAGATCTTCTTGTGTTGTCTGGTAAAGAAAGGATCATGAAAATAAGGTAACTCTTTCCTTTTCTTCTTCTTCTTCTTAAACTAAATTAATTTCTTTGCACCTGTAGGTATCTCGTCGAAGCCAACCCCACTATTTTTTTTTTCATCCAAGAAAAAGGCAAATGCCCTGTGGCATTCCGTTATAGATATTTGTGTTCCTGGCAGGGTAAAGGGGTAAGACGCAAGAGTTAAGCTCAATTTAATTTTTAATTAGCGAGCTGTCAAATCCGAGTCAAATATAGGCAGGTCATGCAATTGCATGACCTGATTTGGGGTGGGTGTGTCTGTAGAGAGGGTGGGTCAGGTTGCAGGAGGAGAAGAGAAGACAAGAAAGGAGAGGAGAATAGAAGAGAAGAGGAAAGACAATATTTATGTACTCTACCAAATGGGAAGTGTACTGACTTCACGTATAAGCAAATGATGGCATAACTTTCAACTTCGTTGACTCGCAGGGCACTCCGGAAGCATATACTGAATTGGTATTGGAGGATTCGAAATGCGTTGGTCGAAGATTGTTGGACGACAGTACTTACTAAACATTGGAGACTTGATAATTGAGAGTAACTGGATCTGCAAGTTTGCAGCATTTAATGAACGTTACATAGTGATTTCAAAAATGAAGGTGCAATGTATATTAAGGAGGGAAATGTTAACTGGGAAACATCTTTCCTTCACATCGCAGTCAATGCAGAATCCAGCAACAAAGCTATGATTCTACTCAGAGTACTTTCCTTCACATCGCAGTCAATGCAGAATCCAGCAACAAAGCTATGATTCTACTCAAAGTGCAACATATCAAGGAGCATTTGAAGAAAAGGTAGAATTCTCAAGGGGATAAGCTGAAAAAGAAAGCCCAAAATATACCTGTGTGTCATATTAAGAAAATTAGTTTAAACACTAAGAGATTTTTAAACATATGGAAACAGAGATTTATTTTTAATGAGCCAATTTCTCATGTTGCCCCTACAACTTGTCTGAAGTATGGGAAACGTGAACATTTTGTAAGAAAATAACGTTAACACAGATAATTACTATTTTGAGCCCAATTTATGGTTTTACTAATCCCAAAACAACGCGAGCATCCCCAATTTGAATAATTCAATTAATTTAAGCATATTAATTTCCCATTAAGTTAAAATGTTTCCCATTAAGTTATATACATACTCGTTCAACTTCAAAATTTTAAATGGAAAATGGGGTAACTATTCACTTCTTTGGAACAAGGAGTGAAAATGGAACAATTTTCAGAGGAAACATGATGTAATATTACCTACAGTATAGCAGTTACGTCAGCAAATTGTTATTGGAAAAACTTTGGTAAACTTTATTTCAATATGGGGCAGTCTAGTAACTTTGGACTTCGGCCCGTCACGTTTCGCCACTTAGCCATTAAAATCCACGAACATCCATGACCCAGCCGGAATTCGAACCCGGGGCCTTCGAGTCGTTGGACTACCGCCGTAGACCGCACGGCTACCCGACCGGAACGTGTCTACTGTTGTTCTTAATATTATTATTGCAAGAGTGAGTATTACTTTAGCTTGCGTCGGGCGCTCTCATAGAAAATCAGATAAATTTTTACTCATACATTCTGTGACCAAAAGAATCATGGCACCTGACTGAAAATGATGTACAAGTGTGGGTCCCACCATTGGGTTCGGATGCACTGGCAGTTGATACAGTGTTGGCCCACCCTTAGCCTTGATGACACACATTTTTAACACGGGGAACGAACTTTACTAAAGGACTGTATAGGAGGAACAGGCTTATTTGAGGTGCAGTAATATAATTCCAATAACAATTGGTTACCGTAGCTGCTATATTGTAGCGGATATTAAAAAAGCATTCCCTCTTAGGATTGAGGCGTATACAGAAACAAAAGTCTATTTGTTGTGTTAAAAGATAGTGCATAGACCTTTGTTCGCGCATACGCCTCATTTGTTGCAATTTTACTATTTGTTCCAAACAAGTGTATATTTACCCCACTTTCTATTCACAATTTTGAAGTTGACTCGTATGGATATAGTCAATTCGCCACTGACTCTGAAAATATTACCATTTGATTTGCCATATGCAAATTACTAATCCACTTTTTTATTTGAAAGCTCTATGTGAAATAGGAGCTGAGTTATTTGACATGTCAATTTAAGGCGTCGTAGTATCATTCCAATAGCAATTGGTTGTCGTAACTGCAATATCGTTGGTAATATTACAGCATGTTTCCTCTAAAAGTTGTTCCATTTTCACTCCTTGTTCCAAAGAAGTGAATAGTTACCCCACTTTCCATTTAAAATTTTGTAGTAGACCCCTCGTATGGGTATTCCCGGTCCGCCACTGATACTGAAAATAATACCATTTGATTTGCCATATGCAACTTAGTAATTCACTTTTTTATTTCAAAGCTCTATGTGAAATAGGAGCCGAGATATTTGAGGTGCTAGTTTTAGGTAGACCACCCTATATATATATATATATATATATATATATCAGTTAACTGGAGTGTACATTTCATATTTTTCTAGCTTTCGTGGGTGAAATACTTATTGTTATTTACTGAAGTTCTTTTCTAGTTTTAGAGCTCGTGCTTTTGGCCGGAGAAGTAAGTTTCAGCATGTCTCTCTCTGTATAAGTTCTTCAATCACTGCTTGAGCAATGGATGTGGAGGAAACTATACATATTTGTTCTTCAGAACTGACTAAGCGAAACTTTCATGTATGATGTGTTGCCTATGCATTTCAAATATTTCCTTCTGTCATTGTACGTAGAATATATCATAGAAATATTTTCAGAATATGCACAGTGGGAAAGTAGTTAAAATTAGTTAGACAAAATTGATTTTTTCAGCAATATTACTGCTCAATTATTCTATACCGCGCCATAGTCAAGTAACTGTTCTTCACTTCTCCGCACGTACAACGCCAGTAAATATTCAGCGTATGACGCAGCAGTCCGCAGAAAATTACTGATAATCATACTCTGCAAATGTGATCAATTACTTGGCTGACGAACGAGAAAGTTGAAGATTGTGTGATGGCGGTGTTTAAGATATGCCAGAGGTATTTTCGGGTATGTACTACATGGGGAAGGTATTTTCGGGTATATAGTTGCTTTGTTAGTGTCCCAGAAGAATTCTGGTAAATGTACTTAAGTGCATTTAGAAGCGAACACAGTAAAAAGTAGGAACTCCACAATAGTTTTGGCAGAGGCACAGAAGTACAAAAAGTTTCGCGACTGCCCGTGTATTGAAACTTGTGATAGTCTTCAGTTGTCTTCATTGTCCTTTCAGCAGTTTTTGCCTTTATGTGCCCCTTTTGTGCTGACAAGTTATTTTAGGGGGTCAACACAAAAGGGCTGAAGTCAGAAATATCTGCTTCACGAACTCATATGGAACCATGTGAAGTTTTATGGATACGGCCTGCCGGTTTGTTAGAACCCAGTATTGTTCTCGTTCATCATTGGAGGCAACAGAGAATTGATTGACTCATCGTTAATGAAAAGCTATTTACCAATCGGCATACCATCTAAACAGGCGCGGCAGTCAGGAGGTATGTTCCCAAAGCAAATTTACGTGATGTCCTGAACCAACTTCTGGTCAGTTCTGATCCATTTGTAAGTTATCTTTCCAAAACGCCGACGAAAAAAAGGTATTTACTCCCACAAAAAGTGAAGAATTTCCTAAAGGAACCAGAAATCCAGTTACAGTTGCAGGATTTTGATGAAACAGAAGAAAACGAAGACGACGACGATGATGATGTCCTTGTTGTTGCTGCTGCTTATTTTGGTTTGTGAGTTTAGGGAGGCTGGACAATGATCATCTTCTAATTGTTAAACTTTGTATTTTGGGTCCATTTTCGTAAATAAGAAGTTCGGCGTGTTTTGACTGTCTTAGTAGTGTAAAGTTTCTAAAATACACAAACATCCATGACCCAGCCACCACGATTCACTCTCAGGACCTTGGAGACGCTGGCCTGGCGCATAAGACGACACAATTACCATGTACAACTCTTATAATTGTTTGACATGGTAACGTATACTCACACTAACGTTATATATTTTGGTGTTTCATTGAAAGTAATGTTTTCCATCACTTACCATCAATCTTTGTGCTTGATTTCTTCAAATTTATTCTACCTATAGAGTATGATTCTACCAATCACGAAACACTTTACCCATGTGAAATTACTTAGTCCAGCGATTGGAATTTTGTCCTGCTGGATTTCATTTCTGGCTCACTGTGATATGTGCTTATACTAGACATCCAATATTCTACGCATTTACCAGGAATACTTTGGGATATTCATATTCTAGGGATCCCCACGGAATATGCCGGGAATATATCTGTTACATACGAGTCAATTTGTCGTAAAGAATGTAAGAGCGAATGTAAGGTTCATATAAAAGCTCTTTTTGTTTATCAGAATGGATTCGGAAAAACTTAAGAACAACTTTGACAGAAAGAAAACTCCGGGTTTCCAGGAACAGAGCACCTAATTCTCGTCTTGTTTCACCCTGATTTCAACAATTTCTTAAAGTAAATCTTCAACAAGTCTTTAAAATTTCACTATGTTTCGTGGTTTCGTCGAAAGTTCCTGAAACAGAGTTAACTAAAAGTTATCAAAGAGCCAAAGAACTTGACGTGACAACCATATAGGCCAAACTGGAAACTTGGAAATCAACGAAAGAATTTTTCTTAACCAGGAAGAAGAAGAAAAAAAAGGAAATTTGTGCAATGTATTGCTGACAGCCATCTTTAATTCCTGGGGAGGTAGTAACAAGTAACAATCACATATGATCTCAGGTGAAGTATTGATTTTTCATTCTGTCCAACTCGCTCTTTGTCGGCATTCCAAACCGCGTTGGCCCTTGCTGTGCATGCGTACAGAAAAAAAAAGAAGAGCGAGGGAAAAAAAAGAGAGAAACAGTGAGAAAAAGATAAAAAGAGACAAAGTCAGTAGTGGATGTGGGAAGTTCAGGGAAGAGGGGGAGGGGGAAAGCTGCGAAAATCGCTGCAGCATGAGCACAATTGCTGCGCGCCGCCTGCAAGAGTCCTTCTCATTTTTTCCCCTCTAGAACAATGACATACTATTTTTTTTTTTAAATATTGATATTGTGGACTCATTCGTTCGTTATTCACAACTGTAAAGAATCTAATACTTTTTCACTGATACAGTTCATATAAGAATAACTAGGAAACGCAAACCAATTAGCGAAACTGATCTTCTCCTAAACTGAAGTTACAATAAAATTTATTATTTGTTTCTTTAGAAACAAAATTACAAATTGTCTTGTTAGTTTAATGTTTAGAACTTAACAACCTTTCCCTTAGCCTGAAATATCACATAAATGTAAGATGTTGCCCTAAATATGAATATAAATAAATAATCATTAAGATGGCGGAATATTTCTTTGAATAACTTTACGTTTTAATAATATTTTCAAAAGTAGTTTTCTACTTGAAATGGTTTGTATTCATGTCGTTAAGAGGCCTCCGTACTTACGCTCCGTGCGTGTGTATGTGTGTTTTCAATTAAAGATACTGGACAAATGACAAGCAATAATGAAATTTTGAAAAGCGGTCCGAATAACCGCTGATTGTGTATCAAATGAACACTTTGACGTTTATTTTGATTGAGAAATGAGAATATCCGTAATGGCGTAGGCCTGTGACGTCATCAATTACGAGTATTCTAATTTCCCAGTTGAAAAATAAACAGCGTGAAAATGTCCGATAGTTCATTCGATACACATTAACACGTATAATTGAGGTCGGTTTCCAAAATTTCATTATAACTTGTCATTTGTCCAATATCTTTAAAAATGTAAAAACCCTCTCTCCCTCACTCACACACACACACACACACACGCGCGCGCGAAGCCTAGGCACTGAGGCATCTTAAGTTAAAAACTAAAAGTATTACGGCCAAAGCATAAAATGAATGTTGAGAATGCAGATCATACGGAAAATCAAGTTAACGCATGTGCAAAGCGTCTGACAGTTTTGTATTTTAGGTAACAACAAAAGTGGATCTTTTTTTCGAATCGGAACCGCGTATCTGCTGTTCCAGAGTAAGTCCCGAGTATTCAGTTCAACGAGCAATATCCGGGTACTCAGTTCCGATTCCACGGGTTATATATGTGTAGGTTCAATTTCACGGGTAGTTCCTGGTTCTGGTTCACCAGGGTATAGCCGGGTTTGAAGTTCTACAGGTAATACTCGGTTACCCACGAGTAGTACTGTGTTTCAGATTTTGTACTTCTATTTTCACATCCCTATAAAAATAAATCATCTGTTTATTACGAAGAGAGTGGCGTTAACAGTTATTTTTATTAGACACTTCTGTAGGTCTCTTTTGCTAAGAGAATCTGAAATAAAGTTGATCTACTATTCACCATGAGGTATTTACTTTTGTTAAACCTTACGTTAATGTTAGTATTTCAGCTGCTGCGTTTCACAAGCACGTTTTTGAATCTATGGATTTTTTTAAGGCTCAATCGGAGTGGGGTTTTCCGCCTTTTTCGTTTTACGTCAATTATTCAAAATTCCGTTCAAGTAAACAAAATTTAACTTTCACGGATCAAAGTTCGTTTTGTCCTTCAATAACGGGTACAATTAGTTTTTAAGAAATGCTACTAGTAACCTCAGGATCGTGTGTAGACACTTTTGGGACATCCAACGTAGTTTGGAAACTTTCCGATGACTGGTGGCCAAGTAAAGTTCAAGTGACAACATTATTATTTGATATGAGGAAAGTTTTTCAATAGCAAATCCCAAGTTTCTTCCAATATAACGAAGTTGAACTTTCACACTTCCGTTGCAAATTCGGTCAAAATAGTTCTACTACGCATCCTCTTTTTTGTAAGAGGAAAATAATGAACCAAAGTAAAAAAAAACGCATTATTATATCAGTTGTAATTTTATTAACTTAACAACAATATTTTAACTACCAAGAACTGCCAGGAAAGGAAGATGTTTAATCAGGTAATTCAAGTAATACAAACATACACATGATATGAACATTTTAACAGTCTACATGATCTGAGGCGTTGAGTTCAGAACGAGAAACATTTGCTTTTTACCATGCATTTTTCTGATGAATGGATATCTCGGAAGAGATTAGGATTATTTAACAAAGACTATGAAATTGTTTATAACTAAAATCCTGAAAATGAGACGTGATAACAGTAATTGAAAGGTTCTTTCAACAGCACCATTTGTGCCTGGTACAGTCAACTTACAACCACCTCAATGTTTTTACATTCAATGTATACATTTTAAGTGCATTAAAGCTTTATATTTGTACCTGCTTCCTGGTGGTAACCAATAAATTGTGATGGACAGAGTAAAGCAAGTGCGTGCGTTCTGAACTCAACGCCTAAGTGCGTAAGTGCGTTCTTATCTACTCTCTACTATCAGGCAACTGTTGGAAATTATTTCAGTCAAAACAACACTTAAGATGTTGTAAAAATTGTCGATTTATTTCTTGAAGAAAACGGGACATTTGTCGTCCCGTTAGCAATTTTCCGCGACAGCAGGACATGTAACGATAAAGCGAGACAGGTCGGGAGGTCTGGTTACCCTATGGTACCCGTCATCATGTAAACTGATCAACCGTCCCGGTTTACGCGTCCAAATTCTGACCGAACTCTCTCCGAAGCACCTAATTTTCAGACGTTCTTTAAAAATTGTGTAACGTTCTTCCTGCGATCTACAAAATTGAGATGAGCGAGGAATAGGCAATGGTTTAGAAACTTAATTCAGTCTTGTTACAATGAAACTGGTAAATGTTTGTACAATCCAGCGTGGTTGAATTCTTAAGGATATTCCACTGCGTTAGCTTCTCAAATTTGGTTGGACTCGGTACAATCTCTCTTTCGCTATGCTCGACTATGTGTTTAATAATTATGGCTCGTTACGTAGGACGGAATTGGCAAATGTAACATTATAATACAGTTAAAGCTTTAAGATCGTTTTGCTACACTGTCATTTCCCTACATCAGTATGTAAAGTTTAACTGTAATCGGATCAAACATTCCTAAGTAATGCTCGAATATGTATGTTAATAATTCAGCCTCGTTACCATGGAAACATTAAATAGTTTATCATTCCAATGTGGTTTGACTGCGAAGGGTTGAGTCGTACGTAATCATACAAAGTTTGAAACAAATTGGTCTAACCATTTTCATAGGAGGCGCGAATCTAAGTTCTGATAACTTAGTTCTCGTTACTATGGTAACGGTGACATGCTGAAAGTTTTGGTCCGGCTAGAGAAGGTTGTCCACTCTATCAACATGCCGATTTCGGAGGGAATAGCTCCAGTCGTTCTTATATAATACGCAAAAATGTGTTTTTCTTAAACTACTGTAACCATGGAAACCGTTCAATTTTTGGCCAATCTCAAACTTGTTAAGCCTCCTCCGGCACAACCACTACAACTGAACGAAAAATGGTTCTGAAATACTTTCGCAAAATCTTTGATTGTTTGAATGGTAAATGTTCCTTTAATACACACTTATTGTACGTTGTTAAACTGTTGAATGTCTGCCTTTTCAATGCCGGTCGGGTAGCCGAGCGGTCTGCGGTGGTAGGCATCGGCTCGAAGGTCCCGAGTTCGAGTCCCGGAAGGGGCATGGGTGTGGATTTTAGCAGCTAAAGGGCGAATCGTGACAGAACGAAGTCCAAAGTTACTAGACTGGCCCATATAAAAATAAGAAAGTTTATCTGCCTCTTCAATGATGTATTCACAGTAATCTTCATATTTTTTTGCATTCTTCTTTTCAATTAGGATCATTATTCTTTATAAAAAGCCGCTCTGTCATTTCTCTGATTCACAAATTTGGTTGCATAGTCTCAGCATTTTTCTTTCTCCCTTTCTCGTCCATGTTCTTCATCAATTCCATCGAAACAGTACCCACACATTCAATGTTTTGCCTTTTCTCATCTCACTTAGAGCCTTCTCTAATTCTTCTCCTTTCATAAATTGTCTTCAGTTACTTCTAATTCTTCTATATTTAATACCAGCCGTTAGATTGTTTCATACAAATGCGTTTTTTTCCATTTCGATCACTAATGAGATTTTTAACTTTTATAATCTTTTAACACCCAGATAAATTTGCTTTCTTTTCTTTAAAAAAAAATATCATTTTTACTTCTTTGTACCTAGGTACATGACATCGTAACTTCCTGTTCTTTCCCCCCCTCAAAATTCTATTTCATTGCATTTCTGCATTATTTAACTGCATCTTGCTTTGTTTCTTTTTTGAGTTTAATGTCTAGTTTCCTATACATCCTATACCTTCTATACCTATCCGCTTCCATGTTCTTCAACGTCTCTTCTGTAACCTATTCTTTGTTATTTTGTTCTCTTCACGATATTTTGTCACCTGTTCTACTGTACCGAATATATAAGTGATCCAACTGTTTGTTAGTACTTAATTCTGTTCCATCTTAATTTGAGCATTTTTCTTCTTACTTCTCTGCAAATTAATATTTCATTTTCTCGTTTTTAACTTCTATGGTACTAACTACCTCATTTCTGTACTTCTTCTAGGCGTTCTTCAATTTTATATGCCAACCTCTGTTATTCATTATGATCAGAATAAATGTCATCTCCAGGAAGAGAGTTTGCGTTCTTCAGTTACGTAACTTTTCGAGAATAGTCTTCGTCAAACACAGAAATCAGTATCGGTATTATATTTCTCTTTCTGCATCAAAGTTAATTGTTGTAGAGGGCTATTTAAAATGATTGTCGAAGTTTTAACAACATTGTCAAAATCCAGACAATCAATTGGAAAAATCATGTACATATGTTACCGATGAAGTATACAAAATCCAGGAATCATATGCAATACTTAGTTATTATATCGAATGCAAGACCAGCTGAGATGGAATATGAAGACCACAGGACAAGAACGTGCCTTGTCCATTTTCTTGATTTTACATTAGAACGTTTTAAAAGTCCATAATCAGCGTTACGTATACCTGAACATCAAATAAAGATTTGCTTGTCAAAGACATACTATACATATTCTCTCCATGCATGATAGTTTGTTTAAAAGGCCCTTTAAAGAGAAAACATCTCAATTCACCCAAAAATGGACAAAGTACTTTTTTTTTCCTGTATGGTCTTAATATTTAAAAAAAAAAAAATAAACAGCTCCCACTGCACGATTTTTTGTTTTCCACACTGAAGCGCTTCATATTTTGACACTTGGTTTTGCACACACAAGGGGTTTGTTAGGTTAGGTTTTGCACACACACTTAGTTTTATTTTATTTTATTTTTTTTTGGTTTTGCACACACCGTGACCCGAGTAGTTCTTCCCTTGTCTACTTCCATCAAGTTGTGAGGTGGAGACTAATTAGATCGCAATTTCATGGTTTGGTGCGTCTTGAATTCGCACTAATTCCTTTAGCCGCGCCATGAACTATACAATCTCGCATAAAGTTATTTCAAGTTCTTGTTTACACTCTCGAGTTGTTCGAAGCTGTCTTCTGTCATATGTTCTCTTATGACTCGTTTATTGTTTGCGTAGCTCACATTTGATGTTCTATATAATATGTAGATATTCTATACAATTCTAGATGTCATACAGTGATTCTGCCATACCCCCAATACTCGAGAGCATCCCCTGAACTTTAAAATTTTTATGGACAAAAATCGACAGAAACCGTGCAAAACTCTATTTACACCCTCACACCTCTTTTATTTGAATTTACACCCCCTAACCTGAAAATCCTGTCATAATCCCTGGTTTCATACCATACTGGTTAAAATATTTTTACGTGTCTATTTTTTCTCTTCATTTCTTCTTTATATTATTTAGTTTCAATAGAAAATGGCTGTATTAACTGTATCTAAATCTTGTGTGTGTGTGTGGGGGGGGGGGTGACCTCTTACTTAACAATAGTGTTTCATAATTCTCATTAGGCAATTATGTCAATTATGAAAAACAGCAAATTATTTTATGTTTCAGCATATTTCTTCAGAGTGTATGTCATTGCAATGGTCCTGTAATTGAAGTTGCATGCACTAACCCGATTCTTCCGCCTCTTTCTTTAGAAAACGTGCAGTTTAAAAAATGAACATCTAAAGCGAAAATGTAGGTGATTAAGAAGAAACGAAATAAAGCCAATTTGACTTAATATTCATATTTAAAACAAGGTTTCATTTGATTAACATTTTAGCTAGCTTCTTGTTTCTAATTGTAAAGTTACATGCACTTTTTTCTGTTTTGCATCAGAAGACTTTGCCATGGAGATTCTATTCTTTACTATTTTTTTAAATGGCACCCGCCCTCTGGGAGTAGAGATGATGGTCAGAGAAAAATCGCTGGACCAGTCGCCTCTGCCTTCTGCAACCCCCTTCCACACAACCACCAAAGCCGTGCTACGTCCCCCATCCTCGTCCTCCACACCCACACTCACTCTATAGCATCTATCTCCCTCCCCACTTTTTCTCTCTCTCTCGCTCGCTCAACAATCTCTCTCCGTCTCCGTCTACACGTCCAGGGCTGTGGGCTCTCCCTGACCAATCCATACCCGCTTTTGCAATTAGACATCGGAGCCAGATCTGAAAGCTTCGCAAAAATGTCGACTAGTTACTAGAGTGCTCTGGAGGGTCAAAGGAAAAGTAGCATCAGAGGATTAAAAAAAATGTACACAGGATTTTAAAAAAAACAAAAAAACAAGAAAAATATATGAAATCTAGTGTTGCTTTTTTTTTGCACACGTCACTGACAAAAATTTTAACTGTAAAAGTGTGTTCGTAGCGAAAGGGTGAAAGAGAGGGTGGGGGCGGTAGACGATACCTAATAGCATTTATTAGCACGTACGGTAGATATACATATACACTGTGTGATAAATTCGAAGTCATTGCGGTGCATACACTCGGTGGTAGCTAAGGTAAGCCTCTCCGATCAATATGAGGACGGGTTGCAGCATTCACTTGTTTTCCGACATACGGAGAGATTTAAGCCTCACTCCTATTTTCTCTTCATCTCCATCTCTCTCTCTTTCGCTTGTTCTACTTCCATCTCCCCTTCCACAGAATCCGCGTTCAATTACCAGAGGCCTGGGAAACTCGGGTTGAGATCGGAATTCCTGGTCCCACAGAAAAAGTCTTGCTTTCAGAAGGAACATCTTCTGGAGTATTCTCGAAACTCAGAAAGAATACTTTTTGTTTTTCTAAATTTACTTTAATTAATATTCATTCAAGAGGAAAAGTAAGCTTATTTTTTTTTAAAAAAAAAAAAGGATTCTCGTTCTATCTTTATGTATCTTCAGCAATACAATATCCTATGTTGAGAAATATATTTTTAGCAGACCTACAGTTTGTTTTTTTAAAAGGAATCCCTTAACACCTCCACGCTGTAAAAAAGAATACACATATTTTACACATGTTGGTGGAAATACGCTCAGCTTTACGCTCAAAAAGTGCACAAGAATTGTTCGGAGCTTACCATGTCCTTCTAAACACGAGTTTTGAGAGTTTATGACGTACCCGTACTCGGTTTTAAAACATCTCCTACACCAGCGTTTCTCAACCTTTTTCATCCTGTGCCCACTTTCACCATGCCTTCTAGCCGGCGATCCCTTTCACCACGCTATTTAGTCGACGACCCATTATCATTTTATTTTGTGTAATATTTGCTTTTCATTTCGAAACATAACAGTTTATTTCCTGTATTTATAATAAATATCCTAATTATATTATCCAAAACTATTCAGCAAACAACATTAGCTTTAGTAATGATTAAAATCAACAAGCAAAATAGAACACTTTCTTTGAAATGTATTAGTTTTAACCGACAAAACATTAGTTAAATTTATGTTTTCACCTTCCCTCGCGACTTCCTTGCACACATCTCGCGACCCCCAGGTTGAGAAGCGCTGTCCTACACAAATAGCGTTCACAGTATGTTCTTATGAGCTCCCACTCAACTCATGTTTGCTGCTACATATAAAGCAAAGTTAATTGATTTAAATCAAAGTATTTTAAATCGCGATTTAAATCGTTATTATTCTTAAAAAAAAAACACTGATTCAATTTTTTAAAAATAAAGTAGAAATAAAGCGCAGTATTTTTAATCATTCTGTCGTTTGAATAATATGTAAATTTGAATTACGTTTTATGGCTTAATATGTGAGGAATAATATGTGATGATAGGCTCTTGGGTTGTAAACCAAAACCAAAGTGATCTGCCTAGAATTTTAACCAACTATTTGATTGGTTCATTTCATATTCCACAAGAAATTTTACAACAGAACGTAGGAACCCAATTCACATAATAAATTTATAATTTGTATTAAAAATTTGTTTATTTTTGTGATACATATGAAAACGAACACATAGAAAACAGTTGTTTCGCAACATTACTCTACTTATTTACTTACCGTACTTTGTGGCATACGAAACTCGCAAGTTCATCTCTGCCGTAGCAAACGTTCTCCATAGGATACTATCCTAAGCAAGATTAAGCCAGTTTTCATATGCATTATCCACTTTGTGTATTCCTATCTGTATCAAATTATTTGATTTCTTCACAAATTGTTCAAAAGCAATTTATACTCAATAGAAGTATAAAGTTTATCGATGTGTATGCTCAAGGATGAAAATGCAAAAGTTAGTGTCCACTATTGATTTGACTGCATTAAATAGCTCTCATTGAATGAATTTTATCTGGAATTTTTAGACAACTTTGGATAAGGGCGAATGGATGATGAAGGGAAAGAACCCCGAGGAAACGCACGCACACGGTTTTTGTTCACTACAAATCCCACGTGGCACGAGCCGGGATCGAATCGGGGACACCATGGACCAGAGACGAGCGCCCTACCGCTGAGCGACCGTGGCTCCAAAATACCTCTCATACTTTATAGAATATTGTCATAGTGTGTTCCCAAATTGATAGTACAATTTTGAGGGCGTAAAACTCTACGTGAAATGAACTAAAATTTATATTAGTAACTTTATTTTGCCTAGAATACTTTATTTTATTTAAGCCTAGAATATTTTGTTAACAAGATCACTGTAAAGAGTGGAAACACGTCGGTGAACGTTCAACTTATTTTACGCTTACAATTCGGTCATTTCCTGAATCCTTGGTTAGATATTCTGTAATCCAATAACAGGAGTAACGTTACTTGCTTGTCACTTAACGTCCCGCCATGTTGATTGTTTATATTATTTAACACTCTTAACAGTAAACAGTTCACTGGGGGACCGAGGAAAATAAGGATTGCATTGGCGGAAAGAGTAATTAAGTTGGGTATAAATCTTTACACTGCACTGTAGCAAACGTATTTCTCCTTTTCTTTCACGAGGCATTCCTCGTAGTAAAATCAACATGTTAAATGATTAACCTCCTTCACAGTAAAATTCTACCTATAAATGTCGCTTGGAAAGCCATAACCACCAACTGCCTTCGTAGCTAAGTAGCCGATCCGGGTAGTCGTGCGGGCTAGTGCGGTAGTCTAGCGACTCCAGGATCGCGAGTTCGAATGTGATTTTAACTGTGTTGTCAGTAGTTAGGTATGAAACAGTAAATGTAAAATTGGAATAGGGAAAACTGAATAAATTGTATAAGGAAATGGCCCGCTTAGGGCGAACTAAGTTAAAAAAAAAAAGTGGCGAGAGTATTTGACCTATGTACTAGTGGACCCTGGATCGAAACCCGACCACCCCAAGTTTTTTTTAATTTTAAAGGAACTTTTTCTTCTTTTCTACTTTCACAAAATGCTCTGCTTCAATGCGTATATATATACCAGGTGTATGCATAAGTAGTTTCCGGTTTACCTAAGAGATGGCGCCAGCGAAAAATACGCAGCGTATTCATTTGACACATACGTCATTTTGTTCGTCTGACATTAAACTACAAACACACACAAGTTGAGTCCGCCAAACACTAGCGTCTTTGTTTTATCGTTCAGTGATCATGTCGAAGTTTGTGCCTGAAAAAGAACATTTGCGGCACGCATTGCTTTTCTTATTTAATGAAAAGAAAAAGCTTTTGAAAGTCATCGTGTGCTGGTAGAAACATATGGTGAACACGCTCCATCGATTAGAATATGTGAGACATGGTTTCGACAATTTAAAAGTGGTGATTTAAATGTGAAAGACAGTGCGCGCTCTGATAGACCACAAAAGTGCGAAAACGAGCAATTGCAGGTGTTATTGGAGGATGACCCAACTCAAATTCAACAGCAATTGGCAAAAGCATTAAATGTGTCACAAGAAACAATCAGCAGACGTATACGAGCAATGGGGAAGATCAATAAACTGGGTAAATGGGTCCCACACGATTTGAATGAACGTCAAATGGAAAATCGCAAAGTCACTTGTGAAATGCTGCTTCAACGCCACGAAAGAAAATCCTTTTTGTATCGAATTGTGACGGATGACGAAAAATGGATTTATTTTGAAAACCCGAAGCGGAAAAAATCGTGGCTTTCACCTGGCGAAGCCGGTCCTTCAACACCAAGGCCAAATCGCTTCGGCAAGAAGACCATGCTTTGTGTCTGGTGGGACCAGAGCGGTATTGTGTATTATGAACTCTTGAAGCCCGGCGAAACCGTTAATGCA
>JAGDQP010031778.1:0-17068 GCA_022664845.1 Lepisma saccharinum
TTGTTAGAAGTAATGTTTCTTTAATTCAAGTTAAACAACACTTCAGTTTCCTGACTACGAGGATAGGAATAACGTAGCACTAAGTACTCAGCTGATCGCGCACGGGTATTGAAAGTCACTTCGACCCCTTCAACGCGCGGCCTGGGCACCGGTGAGTGATCCACAGATGTCCCGTCACGCAGACTGTGCTGGTCAAACCATGAGTGTTACGTTTTAGTTCTGGAAAGTTTAAATAGCGACACTTGAAGATTGAGAAGGTTCCAAATTTATAATGTCACTATGGGAGTTGATAACAGCAACTCGTTATGAACAAAATGTTTATATGCTTTCAATAGAATAAGAAAGGAAAAAGTACACTTTCGTCAAAGTTGGGTGACGCTTTCCCTCGGCGAGAACTTCTGTCGCGGCAACCACGGTACATATCCATCCGGGGGTAACGTTGCTTGACACCTCGTGAGTGCAGTCTAAGTAGCGAAAGACAAAATACTCCACTTTCTATTATTGTTCGTTTGGCCGTGTGGGCTGCGAAATACTACGAATATCTCCAAAATTCTTCCATTAACAAATTGTCTAACGTTCCACAGAACTGGGATATGGAAGTATGCGGTTTGCACTAAAATCGTGAAAATGTTCTTAGAAAGTTCCAACTTGTTTTCAAGGAAGTTCGACATCACTACACATTGGTCCAAAATACAAGAGGACGACACTTTCCTGTCACATAAAACAACTTCATGGCAGTATAAGAACAGTAATGTTTCCACATAGTGCTGACGTAAGATCACGAACTAACTTACGTTTCTTCTCGCAAAATTCTGGAGACGACGAACACGAAATTGTCTGTACGGGTGTCAGTGAGGTTCTGTTCTGCACTCGGGCAAATCACTATGTTAAAAGGCGACCTCTTTCCCATAATGCATTGCACATACAGTCTGACAAAAGTCACGTAATGTGGGTTAAGCTCCTACATACATAAATGAACATACTAAAATCAACCTTACGGACACTTCTACCATACGAAGAATAGTTATAGGGTATAATACACAATGGAAAAGCAATCTATAAATAAGGTAAGGTGTATTAAAATCAAACGCAATATGAGGTTTTTCAAGGGTACACTTGGCGTCTATAGTCTTCGAATATCGGGAAACTCCCGCCTGACGCTTCCAAGATTTAGCGTTAAAACCAATCGAAAAAGAAAACTTATTCACTCTCATAAGAAATGCATTAAGTAAAATAATAATTACACAATAATGTTCATCATTAATAATTGTCCCACTCTTCATTTTCAAACCAAAAATATATATTATGAGACTTTTTTGTAGCATTCTTGTTACAAGTTCTCGTATTACCTTTGACGTAAAATTCGGACCCAGATAACTCAAGATGATATTCGTTAAGCCGAAGACAGAAAACACGTCGTTTATGAGAAATGTGCTAACCTGACTGGCTGTAATTGTTTTTAAGGGTTTCGCTATCACGAAGTGGCTTATGCATTAACAAACCACGATAATATAGCGTGCAGATCGACTTTGTTTGAGGGGTCCAAAAATATTAATTAAAATGCATGATTTACCTTCAGTGGATAGTGGAGTCCTTGTTTTCGTGCTGTATTTTCGTTGCTTTACTGGCAGACTAAGCAAGGCAATAGGACATTTCTGGCCAGTAGTATCGTTCTTTCGAGCCATGAAGGATTTATGGAAGGCAGTTTTCTGTTGGTCTTCCTTGCATACTGGGACGACAAAATACCTGCTACGCAAGTCATGGCTGGTCATTCGGTATGTGTTTACAAGACAATCCAGAATATCATCCACACTGGGCGTTACATAACCTAGTTTTCGGATAAGCTTATTTAAACCTCTATAGACATATACCAAACGGCTCGTACCTTCTCTCTTGCTTACTACTAAGCAGGGAGCTGCGTAGGGACTATCGGAGGGGTGTATTTTACTGGCTTGCAGTAATTTTTGTACCTCTCCTTCGATTATCTCACGTTCGCGTGTTGTTCTATACGGAGGGTATGCTATCGGAATATCAGTTCTATCGAACATTCGTACAAGTGGTTGGGCACCACGTCTGATAAGTCCAGGCAATAATTTCCTTGTATTTCTGCATTAAGTTCACTACCTGCTTCCTTTCTTCAGGGAAAGGAATGGTCCAATGTCCAATTCCTTGACCAAATCATGTTCTTTTTTAGAGGTTGCCGGGGGAGGAGATGGGGAGATGGAGGACTGTTCTGTGGGTGTTGGAAAATCGTTATTACAGGGATGGAGAGGGTCATAGTCCTTTAGCTAATTTTCTTCAAAAAATATCTAATGACTTCTCCCTTCGGAATTGTCACTGGAACGCTCTTATAATTTAAGACCGGTACCTCATTTACTGTGGACGTACCTTCTACTAACGTGGGTAAGGTAAAACATATGTACTAGTGTAAGCCGCCTGAGTTCAGTACTACAAAATTCTCTTTGGGAACTTCTTCCATTCTTATGTTTATCAATTGAGCCGAAGTCGGAGTTATTACTACCTTGACGTCACTGTATACGTAGCGCTTTCCACAACCTCAGAGCGGAAGTTCTGGGTCTATGTTATAAAGCAGTTGGAAATCACTTTCTGGTGTCTCATTTTCCTCAGCTTGTGTATGTTGAGTGTGAGACTGTTCTTTCTGATGTCGGTGACGTTTCATGAACATAGAAAGCGAATGAGCATTCTCATTCCTTCAATTTCCGGATGGATTCACGTTAACTGTCTTCTTGGTGTTAGCACGAGGGAAGTTAGCAGTCCTAGAGCAATCATAACCTGCTTGTGGCTTTCTTTGCGGTTTCTCATATTGGATGTTACAGAAAGGATTTGTTTTGCACTTGAACAACTGTGTTAGTAGGTCGAGGACTCCCTTTCCTAGTTAGATATAACACATCCGTTAAATTCAAATGAGGAGTTCGTCTATAACTCGGAATGGGAAGTAGTTTTGCAAAGGTGACTCGTCTGTAATATCTTCCTTGTCTATCTTTCAAGTCAACACAGTGTTCCTTTACTTCTGAAGGTGGTCGGCTTCGTCCACTGAACTGACAAGTTCAGAATTCTGTGCCTCGGGTTTTACAGGGGGAACGAGAAGATAACTTCGGTCTTCTTCGTCACCACGAACTGAAACCCATGGCTCTTGATTTTCACTTGTTATTGCCGGTGTTGATAATGTCGCCAACACAGTAGGTGGTTTAGTGTGTTTACACGCGTGAGGAAGAACAAGTTTACTCGCATCTGTGTCAATGTCGTATTTTAAATACTCAGTTTGGCTACATTGTAAGCAAGGTATTCGTGCTATTTCATCAAGTTTCTTTTGAGTCAGTTTACGTTTTCCAAACCAAGGCGTCGTAATTAACTTCAATCCACACAAAATAATAGAAGAACGAGAAAATAAAATAAACTTACATCTTAACACATGGTGTAGAAAGAATAATTAGCTTACTACACAAATATTTTCCTGAAGTTCACTTTCACCTTTTTTCCTGTATTTAAATTCGAATGGAGGGGGGGGGGGGGGTTCAATTTGTTGTCTCAGCTGTTTAATTTTTTTAAATTAACCAGTATTCAATGGATTTACTAAATCTAACTGATTTTACCCGGCGCATGCTACACCACTATAGAGAGATTAGCTAGTTTCGCGGGCGTAAAAAGCGACCACTAGGGTCTATAGAAATCTCAGAGCTTTACAGGTACCTAGAACTATAAAGGTGTGGTTAGGTGCGGAGAAAGGGCATCATTACCAAAAGCTGTTGAGAGAAACAAATTGAAATACATTTTGCAAATGTTTATTGGATTAAAGTAATTTACAAGCAAATAAGTGAGTAATATAATGATCAGATAATATGAAAATAATTACAATTGAAGAGTTTATTTAATGTCGTTGGCTAACTAGTCCTATTCAAATGACAGACATTCTGATCCCATCAAGTTTTCATTGTTTCTTAATTATTGACAGAACAGAGAATTTACAATTTACTGACTAACTAACTAGAGAAACATTGTCCTGAAGTAGACCATTCAATGTTGAAAGAATTCATGGTAATAAGACATCTTACAAGAATTGAGTAAGTGTGAACTTCATCTACTAAGTTATAAGTTAAGAAAATCAATTTACTAAATTGAAAGTTCCTTAGTATCGAATCTGCTGTTGACTGTCACAGATTTCGCGTTCAAGTCGTCTGGTGGCAGTGACTGCGTATCACACCTATGTCTCTAAACTTTATATACTGGGTTTGCAACGACGCCCCTGAAAGTTTACATCCGCACTCTTGACGAGTCACCCTCAACACGTTGTATTGTAGCAATTCCATATTTGGTGAAATAAGAAAGGAATTTGGAATCGGATGATCGGGAGTTGAGATATAATTTACAAGTCGAATCACGCTCACGTGTGTCATAAAGCATCATTTACATAAGTTTATTGAGATCGTATCTCTTCTGTTTGTTTGATCGCTTCCTTACCATAATCAACCAGCATCCTTTCTGAATAATAATTCGTTGATATATTTCCGAAACAGCTGTCTTCCTTTATACAAATTCAAAAACTTCTGTTGCTGGGCAAGAATTTGATGATTCATGAAATTCTCTTTCTTTTTTTAAGTAGCTCTATTTGGGAGTCTTGTTCCACAAGGGGGTAGAAACTTAAGGTGCAGAAAATCTGGGAATGGGTTTGGTGAGTTTAATCCAATTTCGTCACACTATGGATACTGCGCCAGTTTGATCCCAACTGTTACGATTGGTTGCCTGCAGGAGGTTTAATAGTACTTGAATCTTTTTTAGCAAATGATTTTGGTATTGAACTAATAATATAATGAATCATGGGGAACATGTTTGAAGATTCATAATTGTAAACAGGTAAAAAATTGTTTTTTGAGACTGTGGTGTATATTCTAAATAGCTATGTAATTCTTGTTGATACATTTTCCATTTTTCATCCTTAAGAAAGATCACTTCGTTTTAAAATTTCATCCATTTCATTATCTAAACGTTTTTGATGTGACTTTACAGACTTTGTATTGGAATACATTTCCGCACTTGCATTTTCTGGAATGAGTACAATTTTTGAAACTGCGAAGACATCACTAAATAAACTTCCAACCACTGCACTTAAGATTGGAGCTAATAATAAAGGCAGAAAAGCACCAGCTTTTTGCATTAACAATCTGCGTTTCATTTTTAAAATTGAACCATTTTGACGTAATGTCTTCTTATGTCGACGTAACTTTTGCTACTGACGAGGAGAGTTAAAGCTACCATTTAAAACATTTTTACCTACTTGTGCAATAGTTCGAATAACACCACCAGATGCACTCTGAACTAATGCTTTACGCTTCTCATTCTTACATTTACAGTACATATTACAAGGAGCTCATTCAGATCATGCTTTATGGTTGACATCTTGATGAAAACTGATCTTAATTGGTTTATCGTATTTTTTACATGTTGATAGATGTGCATAGTTTCATGTGGAAATATATTTGTACCCACACGTAGGGCATCCGGTGTAGACTGAGTTAAATCGAAAAGTAAATACGAATGAGGTTCAGCAGTAGCATTTTCAAACTCTTGAATTACATCTTTACTATATTGCGGTATAACTTGTGTTCTTAAATATTGTATTGGTAACTTATCTCTAGGATTCTTAAACGCAATGATATAATGGGCGTTATTGAAATGTCACGTGCGAATTTTTATTTTAAAATTAAATTTTGAACTATAAAATTTACACTTAAATTCTTATGATGTGCAAATTTCGTGACAGTTTCGGAAACGTCGTATTAGTTTGAGTCATAAGATCATCGAGAATTAACAATGAAGTTTCCTGAATTGCAAAAGTATTCATATCAGGAATTCCACAATGAAATCGAATATTACTTATCTGACTAAATAATTTAGGTATCACAGTACAATAGCAAAAAAAACTATCTCCTTAAAATGACTAGAGAACATCGATTCACGATGGATTAATAACATATTTACAAAACAGCTTATCCCAGCTCTGCTGGGGCTTGATATCAGGATAGTTACTGTATGAAGGAAGGGAAGCATCATGAGATAGCGGTAAAAGAGAAATGAACTACCAGTCATTAAATCTTTTCTTTTATAGAAAAAAGGAATGTTTCGAATTCATTATATAATTTACGTTTACTTTCCACATTCTGATTTGTTTTCGTTTTTGGTCTGGATATAATTTTGAACCTGGGCTTCCTATAGAGACAGTAAGGATTACTAATAATTTTCTTTTGATAATTATGTTCTACTAAATTTAAAAAGTGATCGAATTTTGCAATTTGACGTGCGCGGCAATTTAGAGTGATTTCCAGAATTTTGAATGTAGGTTTAATATTCCCAGTCTCATTTTCCCTTTCCTTATACGAATAATCTTTAGACTATCCTAATGAAAATGTGGATCTCCTACCCCTCTTTGACTTCATTAGTTAAATATCCAAAAATGTTCCCTGTTGGAAGTAATGGAGGCTGTTTTGTCTTTTGTCTGTGGAATATAGAATCTGTATCTGAGTAGATAGCATTTTCTATTCCCACTTTTTCCACTAAACCATATAATTTTAATCTAGCCCATGATGAAATAAAAGCTGCAAGAATACCATTAGAGAAGTCATTAACATTTTGTAAATCCCTGTATGTTACTACCAAGGCATCTTTACCGATCAGAATTACATTTTGTACTTGAAAGTGAGGTGTTCGGAGAATATCCAGGAATGAATTAGTATCATTAACTACCCTGGTCTGTGTTAAATCAGTTCTCTGTCCCTACTTTCCAAATAGATAATTTAAAAAGAGTTTTGCGTTATAACAAAACCAGGGTTTTCACTAATGCTATCAGAATTCAGTTGTAACTTTTATGCTAAGTATACTCCTCAATATACTTCTGCTTCTCCTCCTCACTAGTACACTGAGATGGAAACCAGAACTTCCTGTTTCATCTGCACGAAGGTATTAACATAATTTTCAAATAAACCCTCTTTCTTACACTTTTCCCATACTTTCATGCAATTCAGGAGTGTAAAATGTGCCAATGAAACAGCGTTAGTCCACAGTATGGTTACGACCATTACTATTCATTTCCTCCTTACAAGTACTACAGAGGAAGAATACGAGACGTCCATTCGCATTATATGGAAGTATTCTAATAGCAAGATCTTGAGTTGAAGAACCTTGCAGAAAACAACTCCATGAATGTTTTCGGGTTTAAGACAAGCTTTCCTTCGGTAGATGATAGGCTTACCAATAGGGAAAGTTCTCTTTTTCGTGACATATGGATATAAACGGCATATGTCAACATGTCGAATGATTTTGTCTTCAGAACACTCATAAAGAGATCTGAAAACATCCGTCCGTCCTACTTCCCTTGAAAGAGTTTTTAGGTATTAATTCACCTTCAGTATTTTTCAGTTAACTTTAATAAATTGCCGAATATATGAATTTTCCTTCACTTGTCGATCCCAATCACATTCAAAGGTTTCTACAAGCTTTAGACCACAACTTTCTAAATATTCCTTATTCAACTATTTTAATGCTCTTTTACTCTGAGCATTACGTCATCGATACCCGAACGGGAGAATAACAGGAACATTTTTCTCTTCTAAATATAAAGAGCGAAATCATTCCATAGCACACGCAGGAATTGTACTTACTTGAAGAAAACACTGCATCCCTTCAGTATTTTGTTCAATTAAGTCAAAAAATTTAATGACACCCTCATATAATATCCGAACATCGATCCTACAGTATTCCAGCATTTCACGTTGTAGGTTAAAGGTAAGATCTTTTTCCACACGTTCCTCATGCCAAACTATCAAAACATCACGTTCACTTTCTGATTTACGTTCATCATCAAAAAGTTCTGGTCATGGTCCATCGTAATTTTGAGTATCCTCAGTGTTTAACAAAAACATGAAATCTCCCTTCATTAAACTTTTACCTAATCCCATGGTAGTCAGTAGTTTCGATAATTTCAAGCACATGAATAAATACGTATCTTTAAAAGTAATATTACGTTCACTCATCTGGATAATTTTCGCACCTGGGTTTATTATTTCAGGAGTGATTTTTCCCTTCCGATGAGTGCACGCGCAACAAACACTTAATCAAATTTCGCTGCGTTATACGCTAAACGTACTATCGTATTAGACCTATGACATTGAGGGAGAACATGTTTCCTAAAACTTTCAATATTGTAAAACACAAAGTCTCATTCACCTTGTGAATTAGCGGATTGAAAGCATTTGTAATTATTTTAAAATCATGGTTTCAAAATCATGGTACTCCTGGCAATTTTCGGAAATGTATTCGCACTTATATTTCTTACGTTCAAGAAATGGCTTCAAACAATCATAACAATATCGTTTACTGCTTAAAAAGACAGTAATAGTCTCGATGACATCAAAATCTTGGTCATGTTAAAATAAAAATGATTTGTTCCTGGTTTGAACATTCCTACTATAGATGTCCTCAGAGTCTCGACTAGCTGGTTTTAAGCCATAAACTACAACCTGGAATGGATTACCATTATAATCTTGAAACTGATCGATATCACCAATAGACCCACAAAAATTTGACTATTAATATTTGCTTTCTTACACAGACCTTTACCTTGATTTTCCCACTTCATAGGATGATTTTTCATGTAAATTACCTTACGAAATTCGCCTAAAGCTTGCAACTCGGGGAAACCTAAAGCTATAGGTAAACAATCGTATGATTTGGCTCCCATTTAGGCACTGGAATAATATGTGCTTCTACATACTCCCTCAGGGGTAAATACTTGTCATAATTCCTTTTCTTTCTTTCGCCTATTCCGCGAAATAGGTCGGATATATTAGCATTAATGATAACACTGTCGGCTGTTAGATAGGATTTTTTTAGTTGGAATCATTCGATCGAACGCACAATATATTCAGGGTTTAAATGGACACATCTACGCCACGGAATAAAAACATCTTTCAAGTTGACGTCGTTTTGAAATAATGCAGATACCGGAATGCAGATATGTCTTGCCGTAGTTGCGAACGTAGCTGCCTGCGTTAATATAGACGTAACTACATTCACAGGAGCAGAAGTAGTAGTGTAGTAGTTGAAGTACAGGAAGAAGTTTTCGAAGCAGGCATTGGAGTTATGGTGGAAATAGGAAATGGATTTCCAAAGGAGAGGGAGTACTCATGGCTGTGAGGGACAATATTCAATGATTCGTCTTCATTCATGGTAACATATGTATACTTCATAAATATCATCTGTCACAACCGGAATCAAACCAAAGAGAAAAGCGAGATGTGGGTGAAGTATTCTACCGTTATTGTCGTCAGTGAGTTCATTCAAGAACTTATAATGCTGGAAAGCCAACATAAAGTTAGAGCGGAAGTCGAAGAAGCCAGCGTTACCTAACTCAATTAATTCACTTACATGAAGGCATGCACCAAACAATTTGTTTAAATCGGTCTTGGTTAGAAGACGCAGTTGAAAAAGAAAGTATAAAGTCACCTGAATTTCTCGATAGTATTCCAAGATCTAGATCAACCCAAGTTTCACACATGGAGTCGGGATCGCTGAATGCTTTGGCCTTCTCAGCCAAGATAAAATGATCGGTACTTGTCAATCTCATAGTGCAATCCATTCTTTTACCTGGTCAGAAAACTTCAAATACTAGAATTCCTGAGTAGACATAATTTGATTCCTGTAAACAATAGAGTTATACTTCGATAAGATAATTTTCTTCTTCACAAAAGTAGATTCACTTCTTCGCAGCACACAAATGAACTATGTAGCACTTCAATTTTCTTGTTCACAAAAGTAGTAACTTCTTTGCAGCACGAAAAATGAACTAGCAGTTCAGTTTTCAGATACACTGTCTTTTGAGTTCGAATTTAAAGAATAAACTTTATCGTAGTACAAAAATGAAGATATCAATTTTGTTTCAAAAAACACAAATAAGTTCAAACTAGTTAAATAACACAGACTCCTGGAGGATAGTTTATGTCCATCAGCTTCAGCTTACAAAAGCAAACTAAAGGTCTTTGCGGTCAGTCAGTGCTTTTATACAAGCTAGTTCAATTTGCGCGCATGCGCTGAGCACCAATTTTGAAAACGTACAAATAAATCTATGTAAAAGACGACATTAACATCTGAAAAGTGGTTAACGTTCTGCAAACAGCTATAAAAAGAAGTCATTTTAAAAAGAATATATTAAATGGCTACTTTTAGCAGGAATTTAAGAAAAAATTAACTGTTAATATAACTGTTATTTTAAAATATAATTTTTAACTGCTATCTATAACTGGTACTAATAACTGTGTTTTGTAACAATTACAGCGTAACAGTTATATGCACCATCTACAGGTACCCATTTTAGGACTGCCATTTATCAGTACAATTTCAACAGAAAAAAATTAGGGTAAAAATAAAAAAGTTTTCTGCATAATGTTTTTAAGTTTTAAGGCGTATATATTATCATATTAAATTTTAACGGGACAAAATTTTTAGATCATCACTCTGCACTTTTAGATCTTGACTCGAGAAATTTTCGCCACAATTTCAACTTGTAATATTTAAGGAAAATGACAAAATTACTCAAGATTCTTTCAACATTATACTCTACAAAGTTCTCTCAATAGGTTCTGATATTTTCATTTCATACACATTCACAAAAAATTATGGTGTCACTTTCCAAAAATTTACAGAAATGAGCTCTCTCTCTTTCTCTCTCACACAGACATGTATTATAGGTATGGAGGTGTAAGTTGTTAAAGTTTACTGCTGTTACTAAAAATATTAACTAATGTTAGGGGTCGTGTTAGTTTGTCACTCAGTCATTTTACTACAATCATAGGGCTGGCTCGGTCTCTACTAACACTTTCGTTCGGGCTATTTCCGCCGGGTACAAGAAATTTTTGTGCTGACAGTCGACGTTCCGAAATGCAATCGGTAAATTAAGAAGGAAATGCGTTAAGAAGCTGATGATGCTTGGCAACTTGTGTTTGGCTTCTGCAGTATTACTTGTCGATGTTTAGGTGCTATTTTACTAAATTATTGTTATTATTATTTAAGTTAAATCCTGTATATGTCCTTCACTTTTCCTGTTTTTCGCGTTAAATATTAATCTGCTAATCATTTGGCGCTATGTCTAAAAATCAAAATCAAGGGTTAAGAATAAAATGTTGTATGTTCAAATCCCGCCTGGGGCATTCATATTTTTATTTTACATTTTATTATAATATAACAGGCAAAATAAACTAAACCAAAGCCATTTCTCTATCTTAGAGTTATAACCCATAGCCGAAATTGTGAAGAATTATCTCGCGGAATTGTCAAACAGTACCTCTGAACATGATGGACCTTCAATTTGGCCTAAGTAAATGTTGCATAAAGGCCATGAATGGTTCTCTTGAATCGTCTGGGGTTCCATAAATATAAAAATATACACAAAGTTGAGTTATTTTAAAATAATGGAACTACCTGCAAAGAGTTTCAGAGACAGAAAGAATATAGTAAAACACACGTTATACACTTGCTAATATTTCTGTCTGAGCCAGAGCTAGACTAATGCTTTGAAATGAAGTAAAAGCATAAGAAATGAAGTAAATCAACGTTTTACACACCTCTTTATATTTCTGTTTGTGGTCATAGCAGATGAAATTTGCTTAAGTTTCTTAGAAAAATATATTTCGTCATACCAGAGCATGAATTTACTAAAATATTTCTGCCTGACAAGTAAACGACAAGTGTGCAACAACCGTATTTTGAATGTTATCTAAAAACTGTGTATTCAACCCAAAAATTTCAAACAAAATATATTTTTCACTTCAAATAAGGGGTAACGAGGGCTCAGCATTCGCCTCTGCTGCTTGGGATCGTCGGTTCGATCTCAGTTTATACCATGTAAGCTTTATGGTGCATAAAGATTGCGTGCATGGGAATTTGATTGCAATATCGCAGGGGTATTGTTTTACTATACCCCGTTTTCTCCCACGTTCTTCATTCCACCATTAATAAACAATAATCAGCGTTTCAAATATCCATACTGCATAAGTAAAAATTGTCTAAATGCCATAAATAATTAAAGTAATAATATTAGGAAAATTATTATTAACTTATGATTCTACACTCCTATTCAACTTCGTACTCCCCCACCCTATTTCGACCTCAATCTGAGATGCGTTAAGCTTAAAATAAAATATTCACTTTCTATTTCTCATAATAGTTGATGTAAAGTAAAAACAATTAGTTCTGCTCTATGCTGCAGTGATAAATATTTCCTTAATTAATGCAAATACTCACAGGAACACTGTTAAATAAATATATGTTTACTAATCGGCAAAGCAGAGGTTAAATAATTCATCAATCATATTATCCTTAACGTGTCCCGGGTTCAATTCACGGTGTGGTCTCAAACAGTGTATGTTCAGTCAACATAATGATGGAATTAGAGGAACTGGCATCAATAAAAATAATGACAATCAAAGTGGTAATGCTTTGTCCGATTTTTCCGCCAAATTTCTACTTACAACGAAATTGAGTATCAAAATCTATTATATATTTCTGGTCGGTTTCACAAGTTAAAGATGACCATAAAGGTAATATTATAAAAGCACTCATTAAGCTCGAGAACCACCTTTGCAAAATAGCTGTTGTTCCATTATTTATCTGTAGCAGCGTAAGTCACAATTTAGTTCTCTCTGCAATTTATTTGCTTTGTCAGTCAATTATTACCAAGTGTGACAGTGTCTGGTCTTGTGAGAGGAGGAGGCAGGCTTCTTTATGGAGCCTAACATGTCACGCGTAACTCTCTGAAGACTTTACTCCCTAAACAGTGATTAAGTTGGTTTTGGAAATGCGTAAGTATGCCTATAAAAAGTGGTAATATCATTAGTCTACAAACAATTGCAGAAAAACCATAGGAATGTGAATATAAAAGCGAGTTGCAGCCAGTTTAAAAGTATTTTAGTCATGAATAGAAAGAAAAACATGCGGTATAAATAAAATTATGGGGGTGAAAAACAGGTCAGGCGTTCTTACAGACCACATTTTTAGCAGTTTGCTTTTTAAGTTGCCTTCAGTTCTTTCTAGCTTTCGCTTTATTCAAAGTACTCCAAAGAGTGCTTGTCTTTATACCAAATTACATTTCAAAAAAGGCTAAATTATGTTGAAGGTATTTCGAAGTAGTCGAGATTATGTAAATTTGTTCTTTTCTCCTTAATATACATACTACAAGTACTTCATGTTAACACAAAGCGTAAAATACAAACATTTTTAATTAATTCCCATATTTAATATACACTTGTGCAAGTTTCTTCCCAAGCATGGTCTCTCCAATATGGCAAAATGTCTAAAAAACAGAGGTTGAGAAATGTCTTACGCACGTTTAGCCATTCAAAGCAAGAAAAACTTAGTACTAGGGAGAATTTTACTTAAAACAGTATTTTACCAAAGCAACTCGAAACTATTTCACACGCCCTTATTTTGTACAAACACTACAGAGGGCAAATAATAGAAGTATTTAATTTTAGGCGCTAGACAAGTATAGCTACAAATAGAAGCCCCCAAATTTGTATTATGGAGGTTAAAAAAGTTTTGTATTAGCGTAAAAATTTGCGCGTTTCTTAACTTTAAGACCAAAAAAGGCACCTAATTTTAATAGGTGGTAGGGCAAGTAAAACTAAGCACAGAAAATTATGCAATGTTCTTCGTCCTTTTCTCCTTAAAATAATGCTACAAATACTTTATGTGGTCGCAAAGCGTGAAATACAAACATTTTTTAATCAATTCCCACATTTAATATACACTTGTGCAAGTTTATTCTTAAGAAAAATTTTCACCCAAATACAAGCTCTTTACTTAAACTATAGCACTTTTCCCCTTCCCAATAACAAACACCACCTTTCTACTTACAATGTGACATATTCACATTTTTTTACCCTATAAATTCTTTTCTACGACACATTACAGTTGAAAAGAGTATTTTGCAACCTGAATTACATGCTATAACCCTTCGAAGCGACCTTTTATCAAAACATAGGTTGAAGAAGACGTCCCTACACACGTTTAGCCATTCAAAGCAACAAACATCTAATATTAGGGTTAATTCTACTTAAACAATATTTTTCCCCATGCAGCTAAAAAACGTCTCACATATACCATTATTTTGTTGACTGTAAAAAAAGTTTTATTTTGTACAAACACTATAGGGTCTAAATAATTATGCTAGTTACTACGCGTATTCAAGGTTTTGTGCATTTGGCTAGTCCCTGGCGCTAAACATGTGTAATCTCTGCTCTGCAGGCCAAAACAACTATATTGTGGAAGCGAAAAGAAGTTTTGTATTAGCCTGAAAATTTGCAAGTTTCTTAATTTTAAGACCAAAATGGTAAAAAAAATGAATAGGTGGAAGTGCGCACAGAGGAGTAAGCAATATTCGACCAACTAGCAAAAACAAAAAGAAAAAATATATAATTTGAGAATATAGCGGGGAATTTTACATTGGACTGTATAGCTACAAAATAATAAATGCATTTAATTCCAGTGGAAGCCCCTGTAATTTCGGTTTTAAATTTCGTATACTGTAGAACTCGAGTGCATACAAATTTCACTCCCGTAGTAATTAGCGAATACAATACACAGACGACATGCATTAGCAAATACATTTTTTTTAAACCTTATATTAGGCCTAAATAAACACGCATTTTGCAGTTTTATAGTTATTTAGGGAAGCGAGTTTCATTGCATTACCAAGTTCGAATACTGCTAGTTTCTGAATTCTGGGGCCAAAAGAGTTGATATATATTTGGAAAAGGGTAGTTCGTAAAGAGAAGCAAATTTCACATTCTGCATTACCATTTTCAAATAACATAATTTGCAAGTTTCTCAATTCTGCGTCTAAAATTCGACAAATTCAAAACAACTATATTCTGGAAGCGATAATAGGTAGAAAGAAGCAAATTTCACATTCGGCATTACCGACTTCGAAGAATATATAATTTGCAAGTTTCTCAATTTTGCGCCTAAAATATTAAAATTGAACAAAATTCAAACCGCTATATTTTGGAAAGGGTAGGTGGAAGAGAGAAGCATATATACATTCAGCTTCACCTACCCAAATGACATTTAATTCGCGAGTTTCTTATTTCTCCGTCTAAAATATTAAAATTTGACAAAATTGGAAAGCTATATTATGGAATAGGAAGGGCTGTTTTCTTATTCTGCATTAACGTGAACAGAATAATATAATTTGAGGTTTTTATAGTTCTGGCACTAACAGAGCAAAATTAGAAAAATTTGAACTATTATATTTCGTCAACAGCAACAGCTAGAAACATGCTGTTTTTATATTTAACATTAGCGTGACTAAAACAAAGTGCGTTATATGTTTTATACTTCTACGACCATGAGGGCGAAGTTAGCAAACTGACATCAATTTTGACCTTTGAAATTGAGGTCACCACTTTTTTTCATAAATTGTACTTAATGCCTCCATATCGAATGTGAAAAGAGAATTTCAATATGTCTAGCTATTTACGGGATATACACGGTTCAATATTTGACCTTTGACCTCGAGGTGACCAACTTTTTGACAATTATACTTAATGCCCCTATGCTGAATGTGGAAACAGAATTTCAATATCTCTAGCCGTTTCCAAGATATACACGGTTCAATGTTTGAATTTTAACCTCGAGGTCACCACTTTTTCACAAAATGTACTTAATGCTCCCATACCGACTGTGAAAACAGAATTTCAATCTGTCTAGCCGTTTACGAGATATACACGGTTCAATGTTTGACCTTTGACCTCGAGGTCACCACTTTTTTCATAAATTGTACTTAATGCCTCCATACCGAATGTGAAAACAGAATTTCAATATGTCTAGCTGTTTACGAAATAAACACGGTTCAATATTTGACCTTTGACCTCGAGGTGACCAACTTTTTTACAAATTGTACTTAATGCCCCTATATTGAATGTGAAAACAGAATTTCAATATGTTTAGCCGTTTTCGAGACATACACGGTTCAATATTTGACCTTTGACCTCGAGGTCACTACTTTTTTCACAAATGGTACTTAATGCCCCATACCGAATGTGAAAACAGAATTTCAATATGGCAATTCGTTTCCGAGATATACACGGTTGAATATTTGACCTTTGACCTCGAGGTCACCACTTTTTTCACAAATTGTACTTAATGCCCCATACCTAATGTGAAAACAGAATTTCAATATGTCTATCCGTTTCCGAGATATACACGGTTCAATATTTGACCTTTGACCTCGAGGTCACCACTTTTTTCACAAATTGTACTTAATTCCCCCATACCTAATGTGAGAATAGAATTTCAATATGTCTAGCCATTTCCGAGATATACACGGTTCAACATTTGACCTTTGACCTCGAGGTGACCACTTTTATCGCAAAATTTTACTTAATGCCCATTTACCAAATGAGAAAGTAGAATTTCAATATGTCTAGCCGTTTACGAGATATTTTTTACTTTTGCCTAGGTTATAGAGTGTGGTATAGAAACTGTCTTTAAATTTCTGTTATAATCTATACTATGTTAAATAGGGGTTGGAAAAAGTGTCCATAGTCTTTATTAAAAAGGGATGCCTCGTAGCATCTGTGTTGTGCTTTCAAACCCGTTGCCTATGTAATCTCTGCTATGTTTAATGGGGGGTCGTAGCCTTTTATAAAATGTGGGGTTAGGAAATTTCTGCTATGTTAAATAGGGGTAGAAAGGGTTAAATAGCGTAACTAGCATATATTGCTGATATATTAAATAGGGGTTGGACCATCGCTTCGTAGCCTTTTATGCAATGTCTGCTATGTTAAATAGGGGATAGATTGTATCGTTGTTTTTTTTCATCATCAAAATCTACCAAAATCCAGAGTTTAATAATAATCCAACGAAAATTTGGCAATTAGGAACCAATAGGCTCCCCTATACTATGGCTCGTCGTAGTCTTTAGCAAATACACCCCGGGTACTGGGGAGAATAGTCTGCTATAACCACCTATTGCATGTTCTGCAGGCCTTCAGGGTTCTAC
>JAGDQP010031779.1:397-21733 GCA_022664845.1 Lepisma saccharinum
AACTCATAAATGGAGTTGTTAGTTTTTCTAATACTTTCGCTGTTTGCCAGAGAGAAGGACGTTCCAATGAAGGATATCTCGTAACCCTGCATGTGAGGAAAAGTAGACGTAGATAGAGACCATCATGCCTTCATTTTCTCACTAATACGGAGTATTTGTTGACATATGGTTTTGCCAGATCATATGTTAGAAAATACGTATTATTATTATTCTTTCTTTCTTTTTCTTTCATTCATTCTTTCTTTCACTCACTCAATCAATCAATCAGTGCGTTTCTTGTTGCTTGTAAACAGTTCCTCTGGTTCTTATTCGTTGTATACTCTGAACAAACAGTAATTCGGTAATAAAATAGAAAACATGAAAATAGTTGTGTAACTCATAAGAATATCTTGCTTCGACTAATCTCAGGGATAGTTTAACATATATCAGCAATACGTATAACGCTTGAGCAGTATAGTACTCAATGATGTCGTTTCTTTTTCAGCTATTGGAAGGGAAGAATTCCACGCCAAGGATGGCTTTACTTGAGTGTGAACTACCTCTGTTTCTATTCGTATATTCTTGGAAAGGAGACTAAGTTGACAGTACGCTGGTCGGACGTTACAGCTTTGGATAGATCAAATAGCATTCTGTTCCCAGATAGCATTCGTGTTGCCACAAGGGATAAGGAGGTCAGTTAAAAAAATGGATAAGTTCATTTTAATTGCAATTAAATAAAATTAGTTACATTGCAAGGTTTCTTTACGTGCCTGTCTGGTCGTAGTGGTAGTAATAGTAATGTAAAATATTCTCGGATGAAAGTCTGTACAGTATCAAAAACGACCCATGGCCTCATTAGCTTTTCAGTGACCTGCCCTCACCTTGTCCGAGAAAGGATAATAAGATAAAATTAATTTTATGGGCGGTAACATCACTATGGCTTACGCCCGTCCCGATCGCCTTGTCCGAAGTTACACATCCGTGTGTTAATTAGCAAAAAGTGCATTCTATTATTGAGTTTGAAGACCTGTTTATTTTAAAATAGTCATTTGAGGGATGACTGCGGACAGTAATTAGTAGTAACGGGAAGAAGCTTGTAGCTCTAGTGCGCTGCAATTTCTATGCAAAATGTTTAGAAAAAGCGATCAGATCCATAAAGTCAAGTTGGCCTGAGCCATAGTTGCCTAAAGGCCGTAAAATAAAAATTCAAATTCCATAAAGTCAGGTATGTCTTATAGAAAAACATCGGAATATTATGGCCTACCAAGATCGACGCTTAAAAACAAAATAAATAAAAAAGCATGAAAAAGTAAATGGGGAGGAGGGTCAGCCTGTTCTAAATACAGATGAAGAGAAAATTCTTGTGGAGGGAATACTGAGTGATACAAGTTATTTGGGAAATGGGTACTTGGACAGGTATGGCAGGAAAGAAAAGCGCTTCAAAATTACTTTTCAGGAGTGGACTGGGCTGCTGCTTTTTTAAAAAGGCATTCTAAAACTCTCTCCGTTAGACTGAGTGAAAACACCAAAAGGACTTGTGCTGAAGCGACAAAAGAATCTGTGCAAGAATTTTTCGACAACATTCATCCAATTATAGAAAATGTGCCTGATTCTAATGTCATCAACTAGAACGAAACCAATTTCAATGATCCGAAAAAAAAAAAAAAAAAAAAAAAAATGTAAGGAGAGGTGTAAAACATGTTGAACGAATAATTGATTTCAAAAACCAGCATTTCTGTTATGATGGCTGCGCGGGTGATGGTTACCTTCTTCCGCCTTATGTTCTATACAAGACAGAACACCTTTGGGACACTTGGCAAGAGGGTGACCCCCGCGGAAGAAGGTACAATCGTAATAAAAGTGGATGGTTTGATATGGCTATTTTCGAGAATTGGTTTACGACCATAGCATTACCATATTTAAAGAGAAGGTCAGGTCCAAAAATTCTTATTGGAGACAACTTAAGTAGTCACGTTTCATTGAAAGTGAGAAGGGAATGTGAGAAATGTGACGTCAATTTGATAATGTTGCCTCCAAACAGGACACACATTCTCCAGCACTTAAACGACAGGCCTGTGAAGAAAGCTTGGCGCGAGGTGCTTAATGACTGGAAGAGCACTCGCGATCCAGTATCCAAGGATGCATTTCCTTCCTTGTTAGCAGAGATACTGAACAAGATCGAAGTAAAAAAGTGACCATATTAAACGTGGTTTTCGTTCAGCTGGATTCATCCCATTTGATCCAGCTCATTAGACAATCTTCCAGGCACTAACGAAGAAACTAATGATTTGACTTCTTAGCAGAGTAGCTTTGAAGAAATCCTTTAGGATTTTCGATACAAGAGACCAACTACTACTGCAAGGCACAAGAAACTTACCATTTCACCAGGGAAGTTAGTTTTGGGACACCATTTTCCACTGGAAGAACCATCACCTTGCAGCAGCAGTAGTAGCAGCAGTAGTAGTGAAGCCGAAGGTGATCACGACACAGACACTAATGTCCTGACGTTACAGGAGGACTCATTCTTGGTGGCTAATTATGAGTATATTGTTGGAAGTAAGAGTCGTAGGTGTTGAAACAAATATTGGTTCCAGAGCTGTTGATGCAGTGTTTATGCGCTCATACAACAACAGCAAAAGGTTAGTTTTATTCCCATAAGTCCCTGATGAAGACACAACTTCTAAGAACCAAATATCGAAATTGCTGCCAGCACCAACGGGGAAAAAGTAAAATATGTTTTTTCCATACGATGTACTGGAAGAGATTGTACGAGGACATACAGGGTGGTGTTAAACTATATTTTCGTAATTTGGTTTAGTTTTTAAATGTTCATTTACTATTTAGTATAATTTGATCTTTTGGATATTGTTCTTCGGTTCTAACTGACCTGTAGACTTAAAACATTCGTATGTTTATTTATTTAATATTGTAATATTTACATGTAACATTGTTACAAAGGCCATTATATTTTTTAAACTCACGCAATCTGAAACTACACCTTACGAGGATAAACTTCGGATATCACAAGAAAAACATGTGCGTCGTAAGCCACCCCACTATACCAGGTGACATCAGACACTAGTCAAAGTTTAAAAGTTGCCTAGACGCCATAAATTAATTGAACCTCGAGATTAGTATATATATATATAAACAGCTGTCAGTTAACAATGTATGAAGACATTTCTTTATCTTCCTTCTTGTAATGCATATATTTTTCAATATACAATGTAAAATAATGTTTTCCACCACGGATGATATTGGATTACTAAATAAAAAACAACAGTGATTGTTGCATAATTTTCATTCGATTTATAGTGTTCAGGTAATTGTAGGAAAAAAAGAATATGCCAAGGAATTAATGCTAATCACTGTATGCGCGAATTTTAAATTACGAATTAACCATCTTGTTTTATTGTTTGAACGGGAATGTGAGATGATATTGAAACTTGTATTTGCAATTTGCTTCTAGTTAGAGCAGTATATGATCTATTGTGTCAAACCAGTAGTGTGTAAATTTCAGAATAGCTGTTGCTGATAGCATTCATCTAAAGCAGCGTTCCTCAAACTATTTTCAAATGCGGACCAGTTTTATTGATCGGTAGGTTCAACTGCCCAAGAGCAGGCCTCAAGGACAACCTGTGGTCCACGGAGCATAGTTTGCGGAACGCTGATTTAAAGCTTTCTGAACTTGAAGTTTTTTTTTAGTTTCCACACCAGATTTATTTAAAGTCAAATATTGACAAAACTCGATCAGTAATACTGTTTCAACCATTCATATAAGATTTTAAAGTTTTTTTTTTCTTGTTTTTTTCTATACTAGCAGTCTGAATAGTCAAAAGTACAAATTAAAGACATTGACTTAACACCTTTCTTAAGGAGCGTGAAATCTGCCTCGTGCTTAAGAAAAGTGGGATAGGAGAAAAATCAGTAATAGAGTTAACAGTTAAGTGTTTAAAGTTAATTTTGAGATTGTTAGATTTTTTTCTGTTTCTAAGTCCATGTTAGTTTGGTAGTTTTCAAGTTGATCTAGCGAACATTGGTTACTTGATATGAAACGTCAATGCGTTTTCCAGTTCTTTTAATGGCAAAATGTAGAATTGAAAACTTTCGTTTATTTCCCAACAAGTTTTAATTTATGCTAAGATTGATAATACTTTTTGTTTTCAGTACTATTTTTCCATGTTTATTCACAAAAGTGAGACGTTCACCTTGATGCAGCAGTTGGCTAACCTTGCAATGAAGCAGTACGTAATTAAACCATTTTTCTTTCCTTAATAGATAGTTCACATAGATTAAGTGAAAGTATGTTCTTTTTTCTTACATTTGTCATACTGGCCTATTTGAAGCTAATTGTTTCTTCTAACTTTCAAGGGTTAGAAGATGACTCTCGCTATCGGAAAGAATAGAAGAACTGTTGTGATATTAGTACTTGTTACAAAAGTCACCACGGGCACTTTTTACTGTGTCGTGGGAATTTACGATATGTTAAAGCAGCGTTTCTCAACCTTTCTCATCCTGCGACCCCCTTTCACCATGCCTTCTAGCCGGCAACCCCCTTTCACCATGCGTTCTAGCCGGCGACCCATAATTATTTTATTTTGCGTAGTAGTCGATTTTCATTTCAAAACATAACAGTTTATTTCCTGCATTTATAATAAATATTCTAATTATATTATCCAGAACTGTTCAGCAAACTACATTATCTTTAGTAATTATTAAAAACAACAGGGAAAATAAAATACTTTCTTTGAAATTTATAAGTTTTAGCCTACAAAACCATAGTTAAATTTATTTTTTCATCTTCCCTGGTGACCCCCTTGCACACATCCCGCGACCCCCTAGTTGAGAAACCCTGTGCTAAAGCATGTGTGAGTGGCTAATGACTTGTGGAGTTAGTGTAATTAATTATTGTCTGGTCGTTTGAACATGATTTTACATGTTTATAATGCGGGATAGTTAGAGAAATAACAGCTCCAAGAATTATAACTGTTATATTTACATTATTTATGTGGTAAAAGGCCTGACAAAATTAAAGCTAGACCAGGTATCGAACATGTACCCAGTAAAGTTTCTTCGTGAGCAAAATATAACATATTAATCGCTAATTAGTTTCGCCTATTAAGATAATCCCTCTACATCGATGATCTGACAATTGCGTATCGATCCAGAAATATCAATCTCCTGTTTCAGAGATTCAGTTAACCACATTTTTAACTGGTCACTATGTAAGTTTCTGTTTTTCACCCACGTGTATACTATTTCCTGTTTTGCTTTCAGGTTTGTTCTATACGGCATCCGTTATTCTTTGTAATGACCCCTGCTTCTCCAAAGTCTAATACACCTTAGCATATATGATTTCTACTCAGTGAGGAGAAATAAACTTGTGTAATTCCCCACAAGCATCGTAGCAAGTAGCACCCGCCACTGAAATCCTGTTGGTTTATACGTCGTACAGTAATATGCGAATACCAGCTTACCGGGCTCGAAGTAACTTAGGTTTGCAGGGCCATTAGGATCAGGATCCAATACAGAACCCCAATATTTTGAGATAGTAGTGGCTACACTCTCAACCAAATACTTATACTTCTACACTGACAGTAATAATTCCAGGCTCTTAAAATTATCGTATTCTCAGTATCCAGAATATCCAGAAATCAAAAATATATTTTGAATTTTGCAGAAAGGATTTCATGAACTTTTTTCTTCTGAATAAGCCAAAAGGCAAAATAACAATCCAAGAATAAATATGTATATAATACATCGTAGAAACATCTAACTATATACGAGAATATTTATATTGGAAAGTAACAATTCGTTCCATCAAGTGTATTGCAAAATCAAAGATTGTAAATAGAAATATAACTCTAGATTGGCGTGGCAATTACTGTATGTACCCACGCACACACACACCTTTCTGTCGAGAACTTCAGCCTGACTTAGTAGACTAATACCAAAAAATATCCAATATACATCCTTGTTAGGTATGAAATAGTATAATCCGGGAGTACGAACTGATGATTAAACCCAGTGATAACTCGTCTCAATATTTCGAATTTGAATGAATGTCAATTTTAACCACCGAATTTATAATCTCGATTTCTGTAGTCAGAATAGTGAAACTTCGACATACTAAAGAAAGCCAATTACTAATAGCAAAATCTTGGTACCACACAACTGAAATAAGCATTCGCCTAGTCTATACCTACTTGACGCGGCTGGGCTAATTTTCCTGGAATGGCCTTAAGGTAATTTCCAACTTACTTGTCTACTTGGAAATTTAAGAAATTCCAGAACAACTGGCTCTTATATTCAAACAAGAAAGAAACTAACAAACGATGAACAACTAATCTTTTATAGTTTAAGTTCTGCTTCCATACCAATATGGCGTCCCATTTTGGCATACGCCAAGAGCACATGTTGCAGAGCGGTAGAATCAATAACTGAAGATCACATTCTGGTTTAGAACAGTCACCTCGTACTGCCAATATAATTTCGCCAATAATTTCCACAATAGACTGGATTCCAAAATTATTTGAAGTCAAGTATTAATATCACCATAGACTAATTTCAGAAAATTGAACAGGTAATTCTGATACACATAGCAATGGCTGCCTAAGAAACGTCGGAATAATACTTCTCGGCTCTTTCACACACACTTTTGACCAGATCAGTTTTACACGTTCGACACCCTTTCATTTCACGAATCTATCTGCTGGTTCAACTTTCTCAGGCCTTCTTCCTCAGTACATTTATAAATTCTCCCACCAGGTGGAGTAAATATCAATCAAGAACAAATTCTTTCTAGTTTCTTTCCAGATGAAAGTAATTACTCGTAAAGAAAATTTGGTGTAATGTCGCAACAAAATATACACATTACAACTTTCACCATATTTTTTTTATATCTAGATTCTGAATGGTTACCGATCGTTACATGATTTTCTCAGCGAGGAATTGTAACAATTGTTTTCAGTTAATAGAGCTATTCAGATTGTTGTTTGTTTAATTTATCTCGCACTTTATAGGTTACCGTCGAATAGTTGAAAATTAAAATACGTATATAAAAAAAAAACGGGCTGAAAGGCAAGTCCTTCCTTAGTTGTAAAAACGTGGAAGAGGACATCAGGTAAATAGAATAGGTTTAAAAGTAGCTGAGGTAGGGTCCCCGTTATTAAAAGTAAGATGGCGTGCATGAACCGAAAATACAGTGGAAGGCAAACTTAGTTAGATCCCATTTGGACAATTTAATTTTAAAAAGTCATCTATATTCATTCAATAAAATATATATCCTGTTTATATGTTAAACAAAAGTGAAAGTAAAATTTATTAAACTAAGTATGAATAAAGAAAAATAAAATTTGCTGAGGTACTTGAATTAAATAATTTTGTAACGATTTTTTATTTAAATAGGGGATGTCGTATTTTAGTTTTAAAAAAAATATTAAGAAGAATAAAATCTTCTTGAAATAAATAAATAAAATATATCATCCCTTATTTAAATAAAACCAGTTAATTTCTCAGAATTTCTTTATTCAAGTAATTCAGTTGGCAAATAAGTTTTTTCGTTGATCTTTTTTGATCTTCGTTATTTTCAGTGTCTTCTCTCCGTTCATGATAAGCTCGTGATTGAAGTTTGCAATCTCACAGTAACACTTTTTTGAATAGTACGATGCACTTGTTCTTATTATTACGAGGAAAGTCAGGAAATGGATCGCAAATGGATGTGCGATAGCTGGAAGTAGTAGTAGTAGTAATAAGTCATTAGGTAGCAGCATAATCCAGCTTGTTGATGTTCAGGCATGCATGCAGAACACAGCTTTAAAATGGCTGCCGTGCTCGAAGAGTACATTTGAGGAGTAACGTGCTATTCTGCGTTTCTACAAAGGACATTCAGAAAATTTATCGACCCAGTAGTCAGCGCTTTACGCGATAGACACTTCTCACTGCAACAATAAGCATTTCCTTTTAAATATCCTTTGTAGAAGGCCCATTTGTCAAGAAGACGCACAACAGCATACTGCTCTTCAAATGCACACTCACTGAACATAGTAACAATTTTTAAACTGGATTCTGCATGCATACAGCTGCCACCTGAATATCTTCAAGCTGGATTGTGCGTATATTATTATCAAGCGGCTTTAGCTTAACTGATAGAGCGTTGACTTCGCATTAGGGAGATCATGAGATCGATCCCAGTGGCCCGTCATCGTGACTAAAGTTTCTCCAGGGCTTTTCCTCTGTCACGTCGGCTACTGTCAGTATGGTACCTTCAAACTTGTCCGTGGCCGACTTTTTTTCCACATACTCTCTCCACCTTATTCTCGAGTGAGCCAAAGATGCTTAAAGGCCATAAATAAATTTATTCTTAGTAATAATCATCATAATAATAATTTGTTACTCCTGTTGTTTGTAAATATTTAAATGACAATGATCAATTTTTGTTAAAAATTAATCTCTGATTTCAGATTAATAGATGAGAGAAGTGGATTTAGTGAAGATAGAGATCTCCTGAGTAAATTCAGGTAAGTATGATTGCAATATGAATAATGTGTTTTTTGAGTGAAGTAGAGGTGGGATTTGTTGTCATTTATATGAAAATAAAATATGAAAGTATTTATTTTAACACCTTTCTCTGTTTACGTCTCCTTTCCCCAAATTTCAAGGCCTTGTGTGAATCACTTTGCAGCAACTAGATAGATTATAATGTCAACCACTGTATTTACTATCAGTAACACAGACGGTTATCATCATCTACCGTTGTTTCAATTACGTTCTTGTATATACAGGGTGATTGGTTTCTAGTTCTCTTGTAAACTTAATGTTACTGTAAATACTGTTAAGTTGTGCAAGAAATAATTCTGTTTGTTTGTTTTCCCTATAAAGAATTAACGTGTCATCAGCATACCGGTAATTTGTGATAGTTTTTAACTCGAGTTATTTAAAATTTTACATTCAAAGTGATTCACGACTATTAATATAGGGGACAAGGGACTTCCCATATCAATCAATTTACATGTTTTTGTATCTATATTAGTAATGGGGTTCTTATTGAGCGTTTCATAGCCTTACCCAGAGATATTTCGTTCCAAGTTCTCTCTGTAGTATTCCTGGGTCATATTTGTACATATTTGTTTCCTTTGTCAGCTATAATGAGCCACAATTTATTGTTTCTTAACCAGTTTTTGAACTGTTTTAGCAAGTTGTTAAGAGAGTTGTTGTACTTGCCTTTGTACCTCTTGGTTTTATTAATAGTGTAACCTAAACTGTAAAGGCAGTCATTTCTGAACCTATCTTGGTGTTAGGTAGCAAATCTACTCCTTTTTCAACGGAACAGATAAAGTCAGTAATGAGGGGTTTTCTATGTGAAATCGCGTGTTCTAAGCTTTTTTTCAGATAATGGTAAATATTCGTTAGGTACTTCAATTTCTGTTAGGTTTTCAATGTAGCTTCAATTTTGATGGTGATTAGAGATACCAAAAAGAATGAATTTCTCACAACACCTGCAAACTACCACACATGAAATAGCCGATGCCAAGATATTGTATAAATCAGATTCCCATAAAGAACGAATGGTCTATGAAAGCAGCCTTATTCACAAAAAATAACCTGCACTAAATTTAGATCAAGGCATAGTAAATAAATCGCGGTTTGACGTAATAAGTAAAATGCAATAAAACATCGTCATATTTTTTAAAACATTTATTTATTTCAACAATTTTTTTTTAATAAACATATTTATACACATAACTTCCCATACATAACCAAATATAAAATTGTTCATCGAAGTCCTTCTGTTTTTAGTATATGGCAACAGCATTCCATTTCGCAACACACTGTGGCAACATTGCACCTACCTTGTTTCCGCTCAGGACCGCCATTTTGATTTCACTTGCAAAGAAAACTGACAAAGGCCATATCTGCGGACGACTTCTTTTATTCCGTCAACTTTTTAACCTACCTTTTTTTCATCTGAGGAAGCCAATGCATCTATTGACGAAACTTGTCATGTTTTTAATTTTATTAGACGATGCGATGGCAGCGAGGAAAGGAAGGGTACCATGTTGAAGGTAAGCGTATAATTTGGTCCTGGCCACGTAAACTTACATTTGATTAAAATACCGGTATTAATCTCGTTCGGTAGTATTTAATTTCAGGATAATGAATGCTATTAATTTAGTTTCAAATTTTTTTTTCGGAGATTAGTTATTTTTCATTCTTCTTTTCTTTATTTTCTAGCAAAAACGTGCCAAAGAAACCGTCGTTTCTGAAACGAGACTTGGATGCTCGAGCGCATTCAGAGGCTTACAAATTACTTTTTAGACTACCGAGTTCCGAGAAGCTCGATGGAAGAACAGACTCTACTTTGTGGACTCCATACAATAAGCGACATGTGTGGGGTTGCATGTTTCTTTCACAAAATTATCTGTGTTTTGAAAGCAGGGTAAGTTATTAGATATTGTTCTGAAGAGTAAATATGGTAATTGGAATATATAAATACGAATGGAAAGAAAAGGATGAAAGTATCACTGATCGAGAGTCCCATAAAGACAGAAACTGGTGGAAACAGAAACCAAGATGTGAAAATTCTACATGTGACTCAGTAATACTTTCATCCTGTGCTTTTCTAAAGATGACTTTATTGTGTTAAATGTGAATTTGTGCAAGTGATTTCAGTCAGGAAACAACGTAAGTACAATTCCTTTCCTTTGTATTGAAACTTTAGCTGTTATTTTGCTTATCCAGCCTGTACTTTAGAACATATAAATACTGAATACACTGATGACCACACATTTTGATCTTTTTGTAGCAGAGAGAGAGAGAGAGAGAGAGAGAGAGAGAGAGAGAGAGAGAGAGAGAGAGAGAGTGAGAGTGAGTGAGTGTGTGTGTGTCTGTCTGTCTGTCAGTTATGCTTATTTGCCATTAATGACTATATCTCTCGATTTTTTCCTAAGTGGAAACGGTTTTTAGTTATCGTTCCATGTTCCTAAGCTCGAATCCCGGCTGGAACATGGGCGTTTGCGGATTTTAGGAACTTTTACAGCTTGGAGAAGGAGATGAGCCGAAGTACTAGTTAGTTACTATTATATATAAACAGAATAGTGTAGACAATATAAACAGAATTACACAGTTATATTACGTTGCTGTTCGTGCTTTCTGCTATTAATTTATTTTCCATCTTCGTTTACCATTGTTCGGAGAAGGAATTTTCAGAAACGTAAAGTTGTGTCCTCTATTTAATTAGTTTACAGGAGAAACGCCTTAACGTTTTTCACCCAAGCCGCGTGCGCTAGCGGTTACGCTCGATGTCTTCGGATATTCACTAAAGAGGGGAAGGTATGAGTCGCGATCATCCCGACTGATTTTTTCCAGGGCTTACCTTTATCCCATTAGATACCCGTATAATATATAAAATGAAGGCCATAGTCGATACATTCCCCATCTCCGCCGTGCCTTCCTCTCCCCAGACAAGTAACGGGTTTCTCTATATACCTATCCAGCCCCATAGGAAATAAATTAAATAAAATACTATATTGTCCTCGTAAGCAACGGAAAAAATACTAATTACTCGTTAAGTCATTCTCATTTTCCTCCGGAAGGCATGTTCAGGCGACTAACGATTTTTGCATGGAAATGTGTTTCTCTATGGATAAGTGTATTTAAGTGTAAATAAAGTGAGAAAGAGAGTACAGAAATTTAGAGAAAAGAGATTTGGATAAGGTTTTGAACTTCACCGTTATTTACATATTTTGAAATTTAACTTACGGTGAAGTTCAGAACCTTACCCAAATCTCTTTTCTCTAAATGTCTGTACTCTCTTTCTCACTTTATTTACATTTTGAAATACACTAATCCATAAAGAAACAAATTTCCGTGCAAAAGTCGTTGTTTGCCTGAGGGTGCCTATCACAGAAAAGTAAAACATTTCTAAACGATGATTTTTCTGTTGCGAGGACAGTGTAGGGGTTTTCATAATATTTATTCTCCATGCGTAGAAAAATGCCATTAAATAAAATTCAGTTTCCCGTTTATTATACTAATGGGGTGCTATTCCATGTTACGATTTCCTCTTGAACCTTTCTTTTTCATCCGCGAATTTTACGCGTAACATTTTCCATCGTTGTTTTACTATGTACCTATTCTTTCTTTGACTAAGTTTGTTTTGACACGTATATAATAATAGAAGAGAAGGTTACTTGCGTATACAGGATCGTTCATATATACAGAGTACATTATATCATGTGATTATCTCAATCTTGAAAACCTGTTTTGCTAAACGAAATGATAAAAACCAACATATAGGTGGTTATATGATGATGAAAATCATTAGCCTTGATGAAGCGATTTTTAGTGACGCAGCAAGGTGTCGGTCAGTTGCGTCCCAAGTTATTAGAATGCGGTTAGTTGCGTCCCTCACCCGATAAAATACCCGGTCAGTTGCGTCCCCGCGTTCCTGTGGAGGCAATGCATCAGTCGTCTAATAAACAGCCGCCGGTCAATTGCGTCCCAATGTTTTCCATAGCAGTGTTGCATGCAACAAATAAATAACAGGTCATTTGTTGCAGTCTTTTAGCGTTACCCAGGAGACACCACGAGGAAGTTGACTGCGTAGTCTCCCATATTTTTTTGTTTATGTTTATGCAAATAGGCAATATTTTAATTCACTAGCGTTAGTTTCGTTGAAATTCTTGTAGTTTTCACTTCTAACCATTTTTCTTCAGCCTTCTGGCAAAAATTTATATGACACAGCTTTCACAAAGTCAAACCTAGAAATAGAGCTGTTTGTTAATTTCAGCATTTGCTCTCTTAGAAATATTTTTTTCTCCACTATTTTCTTCGTTCTCCTCCTGCCACTGCTTCTGAGCTTGATGTACACATCACACTGTATTCCTTTCAAAACATCGACAAAATTGTAGATAGATGGTTGAGAAGTATAAAAAGACCCATTCAACTTTGCGAGGAAAGACTCGCAGCTGTTTGTTTTGCGATTTGTATTCGCATCGAACGTTGCCCAAACAACTGGTGGGAAGAGAGCTTCTTCTGAAATATAGTTATCAAGAATGTAATCCGTAAATATGGAAATTCTGTCATCATCAGGTTGTCTGGCCATGATGTCATCAGTGAAACAGTCGTCTACATCTTCTGGGTGTAAAAAGGGCAGGCCAAAGGAATACTTCAGGAACTTGCCATTTTCGGAGTTTTCTTTAAATTCTTTTGCCAAACCTAACTCTTGAATTTTCCTCCACCAAGCCTGTCTAAGGTGGAACCGACACCCTATGATTTTTACCGAAGGACAAACTAGTTTCGCGGCGGTGTGAATACCACTTTCAAAATCCATATACATTTCTGTTGGGGAGAATAACAAATCTCGTAATTCACACTGTCGTATAATACACCTAAACATTTCTATGTAGCTTTCAATTTGTTTGTTTGGCAGTATAAAGAAAAACAAAGGCACGTATATTTTATTAACAAGTCCATGAATAGTAAATATTTGACTGAAATACTGTGGACAACTTTTGAAAGTCCCGTCAACATACACAGCATTAACTTCACTCAACGTTCTTAAATTTGTCGATGTTGTGAACCCAACAATTCCTTTTTCACTGTCATTTACCATTAGAAAGTCCTCGCCAGTACTTGTTTTTATGTCCATGTGTTCCAGTGCAACATGTGTTTCTGCGCGACTTTTAGGGAGTTTGGGATGAACGGAAGTCCGGGATCTTCTAATATTTCTCTTAATGAGTTCTACATCAGATAGAGTTAAAGTAGATACATCTCCTTGTTTAAGTTCACTGTGCAAAAGTTTCGATGGCTTACCTGATATATCTTCTACTGCTTTACGTTTCAAGTTATTGCTCAGTCTCTGCCTATTTAACACTTTATCTTGATCATGTTGTTGGAAACTCTCAATAACACTGTTTTTTGAATCAAGTTTAAGGTAACACGTACAGGTTTTCACACAGCATGCCCATCGTTGTACATCTCCCTTCAAGTTCTTGTGAAATCTGAATTTGAAGTCGTCGACTACGAAAAGAGGCTTCCCCTTCTCTCCTGTCATCACGTCCATACTCCAGCACTGACTGAATATCTGTCGACGAGGCAATATGACTCGTGCACACTCTGCAAACAATCGAACGTATTTCGTTCTACGTGAACTGCTTCTTAGTCAGAATAGTGAGTGCAGTGTTGCCAACAGTAACACCTTGCAACCTTGATTTTGTGTGTGTGTTAGTGACCTTGATTAGTTATAACCGCAGGTGGTTGGCACGCAACTAACCTCCCTAAAATAAGTAAACAGAGGTTTAGGACGCAATTGACCGGCATCCACGCAGCAGCAATAAACCGTATTTTGCATTTGATTTCTAAAGTTTTTTTTTATTTTTTTTTTTTATTATTTTACATTTGAGTATATACTTTGTTAGTCTGTAGGTTTGTCGGTTATCGTTTTATTAATGCACGACGAAACACGAAGTATGGTACGTGAAAAACGAGAAAATAAGCAATTCTGAAATGGATGCGCGTTAGATAGGAACAACTTAAGACTCAAATGTCCCGCTTTACATTTGAAGGATAATATGTTTCAAGATTTTAGCATCGTTGCGTGATTTGTTGATTACTTATTTTCTTCATATGTACTTTTTATGACCATATATGTAAAGAATGTAGAAAAATGTGTTCCTTGAAATTAATTTAGAGATTGACTTTCTTTATAGTCGGGATAGAAGGGACGTTCCATACATTTCTACGTTGTTTTCGTGTCTCATAAACCAGACGTGTAATGTATTTTATTTTTTACAATTACTTTATTCAAAATAAACTTTATTACATAACGAGATAAGCTCTTGCAGGATTGCAACGAACCTGGATATTTTGGGAATTCGAATCTGCTCAGAAAATGTTACGAAAAGTCCCATGGGTTAAAGAAGTTGATGAAAATAAGCAAGTTAATGAGAAGGAAAAAGAACGAGGTAATGGAAAGTTACTCTTCCTCTTAAACGTGGCCGTAATTTAATTTTTAAAGGTATTGATAGTTTTTCATAGATTACTGTTGTAATGCGATTAGCGAAATTTGGTACAAATTTGTTCCCGTCGTAAGGCTTTAGGCGATTGCAATCCTAGATTTTCCGCTCGTTTTTGGTTTAAACAAGGTGAGTGACGGGTTCACTCAAAGATTGGGTTACTTTGAAAGATTTTATTCCGAGAAGAAGTACAGAAAATAACCAAAAACAACGTTGATTTACCTCCTTCACAAACGCAACACTGGATCCACTTATCGCCTCGAACGGTGGTGATGCAGAGTTCACGATGCTGAAATGAAAGCGGATTAATAAGGATTTTGCGTCTCCGTTCCTGGGTTCTGCCTTTTACTCGCGCCAAAACCTTGTTCCTTGGGGGAACCAGAGCTAGCTCGAAAGCTTAATTTCAATCCATACAAGGAGTACATCATAGAACTAGATGGCAAGGTGACTAAGTTTGACATTAGCAGTCTAATAAATCGTTGTTGATTATGGTTGCAAAGAAACAAATTACGCCATGGGAATTAAAGCTTCGACTGCACTTGCTTAAAGAGAGCTTTGTAGACCGGAATGTCACTCACTACCAAGTAGTCATTGCGTTCACACAACGTGGGTCTCCGTTTATTCTCCTGCTAAATGTTTAAAATTAATGTAAAACAACAAATTCTAACTAGATGGCAGCATCGTCTCCATAGATGTATAATGTATTTTCCGCTTACTAAAAAGGTAACATTGCCCCTAGAAATTCCAACGAATAGAATTCCGAATTTTAGAGAAGAATGTTTATATAACCGGTTGCAGGTAATCCGTGAAGAATCTTGAATTTCTATTACAGTAGAGTCTCGTTTATCCGACATACCATCGTAAGTAAAAGCATCGATCGGCAACCAGAATTACGAGTTGTGAACAAAGTATTTTTTTCTCCTGCTCTACCACGTGGCTCGCTAGTATACACAATGACTCATATGTTTGGCATTCAGTGCATATAGGATGATGCAAGATGATGATCAGTATGAAATAGCTGTTACTGATTAAGAAATTGTTAATTTTTCAGTTACGTTTTCCTGTTTTATTGTAAAATATAGTATTAAGTTAGTAATATGTAAATTTATAACATAATTTAACGTTTAATAGGCTTTTTCTTAACACCTCACTATTATCCGACATTTTCGCTTATCCGACGTTCTTCCGGCCCGTTTATGTCAGATAAACGAGACTCTACTGTATGTTCAAACTGTCAAAAACATGATCTAGTCTCCCACAGTCACCTATTAAGTTCGACACGTATTCATTGTAAGCGGTGGACACATTTCCAAATGCCTTTTTCTTCGTTCGTTAGCAGTTCATCGCATGAACGATACAGCATGTGTCAGAACGTCGTAGTATGGAATTTTTATGAGCTGCAGAATACACACACTCCTCTACTTCTTTAATAAGGCTACTTTTGACACTCTTGGTACGAAGCCCTTCTTCTCTGTCCAATAAAACTGAATTTTTCGAAAGCTCAAAGCGAAAGAATTCTTGCATCTGAATTATTTTCTGAGTGACAATAGTGGTGACTTATGAGCACAAATTCCCTTTGGTTGCTGCTACTGGTCCTTTAGTGGAGAATGTTAGCATTTGTGTCGTGTGTATTACATCGTTAATTCTCAAAGTCTTTTGTATAAACATGTGACAGTCCAAGGTACCGCTCTATAGAAAGACTACACATTATTTCTTTCACTGTATTTGAATAATAGTGCCACAACGGAGCTCCAGAGAGGGCGCTCTCCACGTCTGTGGATACAAACTAGACCCAGAAATAGACTGTCATAATTGGTGCCGAAACCCGGGAACGACCTTGTTCCTGTGGATATAAGAAAGACGGTGGGGACCGCGGCAACCTTTGACTTAAACAGAACAAGAAGAAAGGAAAGCAGAAATTATACGAACACGTATTACAGGAATCTTACGCGATTAAACATATAATTCACCCATTAGTGAGGGTATAGCAACCTCATGCTGTAATCACTCGTATAGAGGGGCGAAACTTATACAGTGCAGAAGTTGTGACGTCTGGATGCATGTCAGCTGTGCCGAAATCTTGGTGAAACAATGGGAGAAGCAACACGGAGTAAACGATGATTGAGTGTTGGAGGCGGAACTATATATTTACAGTCGATGTCAAACAGTGACCACACTCGCAGCAAGGGAAGAAGTTACGTCGTTAAACCATTCATTAGAAGACGTAACAAGACTACTATCGAAGATGATAAGGCAACAACATAAGGCTGAGATGAAGCAAGAGCAGCGATTGCAACAACTACAGGATAAATTGACAAAGCAACAGCAGGAAGTTCAGATGAAGCCAGACCAGCGTTTGCAACAGCTACAGGAGAAACTGATAGAGCAACAACAGGAAGGCCAAATGAAACAGGAACAATTTCCAGCAATTAAAGCAATGGTTAAGACAATCCATGGCAGACTTTCAGGCACGGTGGTTAGACGTGGACAAAGAAATGAGGAGCATCGCAACCATATTGGGGACGTCGGTGGAGAAAACCGGGGTAAGGTCGCCGGATATGATGACTGAGACGCACGAGATGAACGACTGTGATCACCAAGAGCGAATGGACACTTATCCATCAGATCTACCGACAGTGGAACATGATCATATAACAAGAATCGACGGTTTCCGGTATCAATAAGGAGAAACGGTATATATACCCTGCGGTGGAGTAACCGGAGGCCCCCTCTATATAGTAACTGATAAGAGTGTTTGTGTGTGAGCAGCGAAGATTACTTTCTCAGTTCCTGCCAAAGTCGATAATTTACCATACTTATCGCAGGCCAAAATCTCAGATAATGACTAAGTTTAAAGATATGAAGAATTTCCTGCAAGGAGGAACCATAACAATTGCGGAATCAAGGAGGAAACTTCAAGGAGGTTAACAATTGCGAAACTGATTCAGTGTACCGTATATGTCAAAACATATGTGCGTGAATGATGATCGTTAATCACGTTGTATTATTGAGGAAACGTATTTCGTGTATGTTGAAAGTAAATTATTTGGTCAAATGAAAAAACAAAAGGATAGTTAATGAAAATCAAATCACAAGTGAAGCCACATAGGGAACGGAGAGATCGGACACCGTTCGTGCCCCATACGCGACAGTCCAAGCTACCGCCCTATAAGGAAACTGCACATTATTTCTTTGAATTCAGTGTATGTGTGTAATAGTGCCACAACGGAGCTCCAGAGGTCCAGAGAAAGACCGTCATAAACCTCGCTCGCACGCGCTCCTCTACTTAGATAACTCAGATAATAATGAAAACTGTAAATACCGCATTTCTATACACCGACTCTAAATTAAAAATCGTAACTGGAAATAAATATAGATATGTCAAAATATGTTTTTCACTTACTATTTAGCATATTTCTTCAAGTATTCGGCATTAGGATGGGGGCTGGCGTTAGCCAACTATGGGTGTCCAAAGTTCCCCAAATCGGGAAATTCAAAGAAATTTCCCTTAAATCTCTGCGTCTTATGACACAAACCAATAAGTATGGTACCAATGAAAACTGTGCGTGCTGCTGAATAAAACTGCTTCTGAATCATAAATCTAACACAATTAGTAGTGGTGCAGAAAGGGAGTGAAATTAAGAAACAGTGTCGAAAAAAGTTGAATTCTCCGAAAATTCCCTATTAACTTCTCTTGTTACGTCATAGCTCTATAAGTAAGGTGCTATTTGAAAGCCTTGTCAATTCTGAAAACAACAAGGTATAAACAATAAGCCTAGCCTAATTAGGTACAGAATAGCATGGGTTTCAGTAGAAGTCAACGTGTTCACTAAAAGCCCTGTCTTCAAAGGATTAAATTGTTACTGGACCCAAACCTGTGGGGTGAGGGGAAACACCCAAGTAATGTTAGTTATTAATGTGCCAAAGATTCCAGAACAGCAGCAACTTCATCTGTATGCCGACTTGCATACTACTACTACAGTCAGCAACAAGACTGTTCGAAACAAGTTTCTGAACGATTGCAGAATTATGGGAGCTCCTGCTTAACCGGGCGTTTTTCGCGCTTACGGTCGAACGGTGCCGGGTTCGACGTCCGGTATGGGGTAACAATTTCGGTGATGACTCATCATCGTGATTATGAATTAAAAATTAAAAAGTAGTGGAGTTCAGTCTTAAAAGCAAAATAAAACGGCATAAGGCGGTTATTGCACTGGACACGTAGCACCCTCTGAGCGAAAATCACCTGGCAGGTCAAGGTCTTTTGAATTGTTGAGCTAAGAATCGTGATGTTATTGAACTTTGCTGTGTTCACTGGTAAATAAAAAAGTTTCGCATATTACAGGTATATGTAACTAAATGATGAATTCCCTGATTTCTAGAATTAATGGCATGCAATGCACTAAACATAGGACAGTTACGCATACATAGGTATAGAGGCAAATATCAAAGTTTATTTTTTAATGTGCGGCTTGGCATAGTTTCGTCTTTCGTCGCTGCTGGGACTGCATTCACAGAAATAACGACAGAAGAGGAGCGAGCATTGTAAAAGAATATCACCCGATCGTCAGTCTATATCACAACAAGCAGTCAATCGTGTGCGGGTGAGCTTCCGGCATAGTACACAGAAATCTTCCCGCTGTATCTCATATGATGAGTTTTTGTTTAATTTCGTTCGAAAGCGACGCTGCATAATTATGACAAAATTTTCTGGAATGAAATTCTATCGTATAAAATGCTTTCTGTTCGCCTGTTTTTATTTCTGTAATTGCAACTTTTGTAGCGGCGGATGACAGAGTTACGTCAAAGTCCCACATTCCAAATGAAACGTCGAGACTTTGCCTCCATATGTATGTATAATTTTCGTATGTTTCTTAGACTGCCTGTACTTAACTCTTGAAATCAAGGAATTAATTTAGTTATACCTCTAATATACAGAGCATTTTTTTGAACAGTGTAGTCACGCTGCTTTTTTTTTAGCCATTTGTTTATAAACCTATATAATAGTTGAGCGATAGATAATTCTTTACGCATTTAAGTTGTGAAAACATGTTTCATATTTTGATGCAAGTGCTAAAAAGACAAGTATGCTATAAATCATAAGTATGTAGATATGTACCCTGTGCTCTGCAAAGCGTTACTAGGTAAGATAATTTATCAATTGTGGATACGTGGTTCTGATGAAAAGACGGGCTCGAGCAAACAATAGGGGATAAATTTGTTTTTAAAACCTTTTGGGATGTCTATCGCTAAAGCCCCTTCTCTAAGGTTAAGGTTTTTGGAAAACATTACTATATGGTTATTTCAGGTTCGTGAAGTAACATAAGTTGTTCGTACTTATTTTTCCAGGTGAAAGGTCTTGTTGCAGTTGTGATACCACTTCGAGACATCAGCCTCGTTGAAAAAGCTGAAAACCAAGCATCAAATCCAGCTGTGGATAAGTCAGTGCTTATTACATTGCAGGATAGAACTAGTTTCCTGTTTGCTCAACTTCAGGATCGTGATTTCGTTGTTCAGAAGATTTCAGAGCTTCTTGCTAAAATACAAGTCCCCGGGGGGTAAGTATTGCCTGTGAAAGCGGAAGGTATAATACATTGCCAACCAGAAGTGAGTGGACACCAACAATGAGGTTATTATGAAGTGGAAATATCGTGGAACCAGCATACCTTCCGGACACCACAATTTCAATATATACCTGTCTCTATTCACACTATTTGTAAAGTACTCGCGAGCGTAGATGACAAAAATGATTGTGAAATTGACGGTATTAATAATTATTATAATCGTGTATTACGACTTCTAGCACCGTGGATATCAGAATCACTAACGGACATAATAAATTCTTTTCTTCAGAGTGGCACACTTTCTGACGCTTTGAAACATGTTGTGGTCATTCCATATTCAAAGGAGAATCACACACAAGTATTAATAATTATAGGCCCAATTGCTGTTACAGCATCTCTTAGTAGAGTCTTAGAGAAGGTGGTTGATTTCGCGATCTCGAAAAACCTGCTAGTAAAGAGCACATACTTCCAACACAAAGACATACACAAATACATATGGGTATCTCCGGATGGCAAAACGCTCAAGCAGATTCATCACGTATTAGTAGATAACAAAGACACACCAACATAATGGACGTTAGGTCTTACAGAGGAGCGGAAGGTGACACCGACCATCAGTTAGTGATCAGAAAAATGAGGGAAAAGTAATGCATCGCGAAGAGAGAAAGCAAAGAATCAAAACAACTTAAATTTGAAGTTAAACGGTTAGATAATCCAAGCGTAAAAGCAGACTACCAACTCAAAATCTCAAATAGTTTCGAAATCTTAGCCGACTCCAG
>JAGDQP010031780.1:10089-21733 GCA_022664845.1 Lepisma saccharinum
AGTTTTTGGACTGAATAGAAACATGCGTTGCCCGATACTAAGCAACTGTTTATTTCTTCCGTTATCTCGTTTTTACTTGTTCTCCCAAGTATTTAGATTTGCTTACTTTCTCTATGACCTCATCCGTAATTCTTATGTTTCTATTTCCTTCATTCTCTGTGTTTCGGCTTGTTATCATGTATTTTGTTTTATCTATGTTTACCTGTAGACCTATCTCCTCGCACGTTTCTACTCAGACATCAGTGTTGCTTTGTAGTGCATCTATATCGTCCCCCTATTAAATCTACATCATCCGCGTATACAAACAGTTGATTCAAACCATTCAATGATAGTCCCTTTTTGTCCCCTTTAATTTTTAAAATTGCATATTCTAACTCAAAGTTAAACAGTAGTGGTGACAAGACATCGCGTTGTTTCAATCCGTTGCGAATCTTAAAACTATCTGACATATTATTATCTGAGGGTATAGGAAAGGAGTTTTAAACGAAAATTTGCATGGTGTTATTTTATTAACTTCTTTACATAAAATTCAAAGTTACAGGCTTACTATTTATGTATAAAAAGCATATGAAACTATAAAGATTAGAAAATAGGAAGAAATTACGCAAGTCGTAAAGTTATTTAGTCCGGAGGTCAATCCTTTGAGAAGATGAAATAAATAAATTATCAGCTGAGATTCAGCCTTGTCTAACGATCACTTTACCTTAAGTCAATCAAAAGTTTAAAGTATGAGGTGTGTCGCTAAGTACAACTTCCTGAGGAAAGAATGGGGGAAAATAGTAGCCATAATATCTGCTTCGGTACGTACAGTACCAATACGGTATTCATTTGATGGACCTGATAGAGAACTGGTAAAACATTATTCAGAAAGCCCAGAGTTGAACCTGAGTCTCTTCCCAAATGGTGATTCATTGCGACCTATACTGGTAATCATCAAAGCATAGTCGTGAGATCTAACCCATTGGACCAGCGCCCCCCAAGGTTCTTGGTTCGAGTCACGACTAAGGCATCAGTATCTTTGGATTTCAAGAACTTAACGGCTTACGGATCGAATCGGGTCGAAGTTATTAGTTATTAAAATTGGTTCATTAATACTAAGTTCACTAATTTTTTTTTAAATACCAAAGCATGTTACTACTAGTTTCTGAACATACAGTTCGGAATATCATATTTCAGCATCCTATAAAGAATATTTCCATCTTCTGTTTGCATTAAATGTTGCAGAGTATTTGGGATCAATAATATTCCTCCATTATATTACTCGGGATATTAAAACGATTATATATATATATATATATATATATAAAAAAAAAAACTCTGCCTGTATAATTTAAATGAATCCACTTTTAAACTTTTCTGTATTTTGTACAGTCAGCGCCAAAAGTTTGTACTTCTTCGTAAAATTCCTTCTCCGCGAATAATTTTGAAATGGGTAGACCGATTAGAGTACAGTTTTCTGTAATCACATGCTCTTAAGCTACAGGAAAGTGTACGCTAATCGGTCTACCCATTGCAAAATTATTCAGAGAAGAAATTTTACAACTGAGTACAAACGTTTGGAGCTGGTTGTACATTTTATGCACAATATGTTCTGATAAAGACCGGCGCACTCGTTTTTTCTGTCAAACTTATGCAATATAGGATATAACGAGAGAATAAAAATAATAAAAACATTTTGTAAAGACATACTTTTCATAAACAATTCGTACTAAAAAGTAAAGAAAAAAAAATGTTTGTGTATAACTAAGATGAAAAGCATGGGGTGGTCTCATATACAGTCACTTTACAAATGCTTGAAATGGCGCGCCACGTGCTTCTCTTTTTAGTCACGCATAAACAAAATCTTTACTTTTTAGTACGAAATGTTTAAGAAAAGTGTCTTTATAAGTTTATATATATATAAAGTTATTTCGCTGTTCAGATACATTTTCTCTAGCTAATGTGTTACGACGCAAATCCTAAAGTGTTCTGCAACCAGTCAAAACCCAACAACTTTGCAGGTTAGTACTTACTTTAGGATAATGAAGTCCATATTTAAAAAAAATAGTATATTGAAATATGCTTTTAAAATAAATAAATACGGTATGTAGAAATATATGAAAGTAACAATGGAATATTGTATTGTCACACGACTTAGGTCGCTGTGCAAAATTTCATAATTGTTTGACGTCGGAAAATTAAAGTTGCAAGATTTGAGAACACGACGAATCATTGTGAACTAGAGAAAAGAATGTAAAAAAAATACTGTGATCTTCGTAACTTGGTTGGTAAATCAAAAAAGATATAATCCAGACTACTCGGACTTAAGCCTCGCTCAGGTAGATTCTTCCTTCGTTCGTATACGCTACGCAATCCACCAATTGAAACTCTCAAACTCGTGTGAAAATGTATTCAAATAGTGATAGAAAATGAACAAATAGGAGGGATTAAAAGTTGACAGATTTCAAGTAAGAAAAGTATATATTTAAAGTACTTAAAATTCACTTTTTTACAATGCAAGTTCAATTTGTCGCAAATCATCCGATTACTATCGAAGTCATCCGAAGCAGACGATTAAAAAAACACATATTAGGCTTCTTCCGTAACGATAAGAAAATATACGCTCAGCAAGCAGCTTTGGCATGTTCCCCTCTGTCATGTCTGAAAGATGACGTTCCTCGGCGAAAACACTGCCAGGGACAGAGAAACGGAAGGAAGGTAGTGGCCAGAACCTCAGTTGAGGTACCATTCCGACATTTACCTGGTGAAGTTGACGAAAATCCTAGAACGCTTTAGTCAGAATGTCTGGTACCCGGACTGGAACCTGCGTTCATCTCTATTGGCGATTCCAAGTTTAGTTAATCACTAGATAGACAATGGGATCGCTGAAACGCCTTTAGATTTTGTGTTCATTTATACCATCTGCCATATCCTATTTTTCTTTCAAAACTATTTTAGTTTTTGTAGAAAGTATCAACAATCGCTGAAACGTAAACGTAACGGTAGCCTAACGGAGTCTAGGAGGATATTTTTGAGCGCTTTATCTACTGTGACCATCATTGAAATCAGGTAATTCCCACAAAGGATGTCCGTCGCTAAATTAATGCATGAAGCTGACACCCATACATGACTCATCAGTGGCTGGCAATAGTAGTATTCGCATGCATAAACATCTGCAGCATGTGTTCTGCGGGTGAGCGTGCGTCTGAACTGAGGCTCAATTTCATTTTTTTAAATCGTATTCACCCCCTCCATGAATCTAGAGTTATCTTCTCATACATAAGCTATTTCCGTTCGAGGAAGAAGTTGACAACATGTTGAAGGTTACCTGTGGATTTCTTAACCGCACCAACTGCAATATTTTCTTTTGCGTTGGAGCCAGCAAAGGAAAACCCACAACAAAGGGTCAATACACTCCATGTCTTCACAACGAATATCCTACTCATTACTGTCTACATGGTACATTGCAAAGCTCTTCTGTAGGCGCTCGTTTCATTACCACCAGCCCACCCACCTTACGTTGAATTCTTTTGTTGGATTACGGTACCGGTACTGGTATAACCACATGCCGAGCGCATACTAGGCAACAGGACTACAAATTGCACACATCTGGATTAGAATTGAATGATGATGACCCGTCAGTGCCGGATCTAAGTGGGGGGGGGGGGGCAAAAGGCCGGGCGGCACGTTTAGGGGCGGCAAACGGCTAAAAATAAAAAAAATAAAAGCTTCTAAAGACGGAAGTAAAATTGCCTATTAAATTGAAATTGACCTAAAAGTGTTCAAAATTTCAATATGCATACCGGTGCACAAAGACATTCTTTTTTGTTATTCCATATGGCCTACCTTCACCTTTAGAATTCAAAACCGCGATTCAAGTCAGATAGGTAGGTCTACTTTCGTACTGGGGTTAGTAATAGCACAGAGTAAATACGTATACGTACCGTATGTTACTCTGTGGTAATAGCGATTCCACGACAGGCTTCAGAGAAGATAATAAAAGTACTCTACGTGATGCGAGACATTATAATGGCCGTCGCGTCGGCCGGTCGCTTTCTTTGGCTAAAAAACGATGGAAAGGGTGGCAAAAGGGCGGTGGATTCCCCCCCCCCATAAGAAAATTCATAGATCCGGCACTGTGATCCGTCAAATTATAACTAAAGTTCACAACTTGAAAATAAAGGTTTACCATGCTACCAGACACCACGTATTATTGAACAGTGGAAATGCCAAACGTTCTAAGTGCCACTTTTTTTTATGAAGAAGAGAAACATTTTTGCTCACAAACATGTTCCATATGCCCACCCGCATTTCCCCATCTTTGTTTCAAGTGCCAAATCAATCAGGAAGAGATGAAAACAATAACATTATATTGGAAGTTATATGTTATGTGAAGCTAAATAAATGTATTGATTTTTTTACTTATCCTGTAAAATTTCATATTTGGCACTTAGAACGTTTAGCATTTTCACTCTTCAATTGTATAAGACTGCTGTAAAGAAATGTTATTTCTTCTTTGTACACACCCACACAAAATGCTGGAAGCAATGAAAAATATACAGAGACAATGGTAACTTGACTGACGATTAGAATCTGATACTACCGTATACGGACTTTTTTTTTAGTAGAATTGTTTGTGTAGTTATATAACGTTTCCTTAAAAACACGGGTCACTTTTCTTGTAGAACTGATAATTATTTCAGTTGGAAGGGCAAGTTCTGTTCGAGATCCTGTACAATGACTTGTAAAAGCGAGCACTTTTACAAAAACGCAACATTTGTAATCTTAACCTTGGTCCTATTCTTAGTCAACGGCGATTCGAATTTGTCTGCCTACTCAGGAAAATACGAAATTACTTTCTATTTCCGTACCGTTTGAAACGCTCTTTGTTTGCTCATTGTTTTCATTAGGATTCATAGTCACCGGACTATCCGAGAGCTTAGCATGCTCGTTTTCTGTGTGCGTGGTCACGGGTTCAAGCCTCGCGGAAGTTCACTGAACGAAGTAGTTCAGATTGCATCCAGAATAAACAATAGGGTGAAAAGACGACATTAGAAAAGAACACATAATTCTATTGTTTAATGTTTTATACACATTTTTTGTTTTACTTACACCGTAAAAAAATAATAAAAAACTTTTAAAAACATACTTTTCTTAAACAATTCGTACTAAAAAGTAAAAAAAAAATAGTAATTTTGTTTATGCATGACAAAAGAAACACATGGGGCACGCTCTCATTTACAATCATTTTATAAATTCTTGAATTGGTGCGCTCCATGCTTTTCTTTTTAGTCATGCATAAACGAAATTAGTTTTTACTTTTTAGACGAACTGTTTAAGAAAAGCATGTCGTTCTAAAAGTTTTTAATATTATTTTTTCGAGTTATTTCGGTAATCAGATAATTCTTCTCAAATTAATGTTTTGTGACCCAAATCATCAAATGTTCCGCAACCAATCAAACCCAATATCGTTGCAGGCTAGTATTTATTTTAGGATAAAGAAGTCCATATTTTAAAAAATAATTAAAATATGTTTTAAAAATATATAAATGTATGGAAATATATGAAAGTATTAACAATGGAATATTGTATTGTCACCCAATTTATGTTGCTACGCAAAATTTCATTATTGTATGACGTCGGGAAATGAGTTGAATTAACGCTGCAAAATTTGAGAGCATTAGCAACCATTCTGAACTAAAGAAAAGAATGTAAAAAGATGGTGTTTTTTTATCTTTAGTTCGCATCTTTCCTAAAATTCGTGTAGTTTTGTGCTCAGGAAATGTAAGTGATGTTTACGAAAAGTGTTCGCATGTCATGATGCCATTCTGAAGACAAATTTCGAACCCTTCTTGCAGTCCTTATTTATTCAGGATTAGTTTTTATACATTTATTATGAACATTCTGTTCACTGATAAACTGAAGTTCACTTATTTTTATATATTCGAACTTTTTTTCAATATATGGTGATAAAAGTTACAAATTGTGTTCGTATTTACAAATTTAGTTCAATATATTATTGACGTTAAACATACATTACATGCATGTTACATAATAATGCAGCATCATAATTAGTCAAGAACTAGGATGAATTATCAAGAAAAAAATATTGAAGCATTTCACTCACTCTTATATACTTTTCCAGTGTGGTATTCAAACCAGAACGTCGAAATTTGACACTTTAGTGTAAACAACTGGTGGCCAAATCTACAGATTGGTCGTGTCGATACTTTCTGAACACTGTTCGTAGCTCGATTGGTTCAAGCAGGAAGCTACCAGATATAAGAAATAGATTTAATCTCCGCTCTCTTCAGCCTTTTTTTATTCTTAGGCTCAACGTTTTTTATGTATTTAAACTTGTGTGAAAAGAGTGGACAAAAAGCGTTTAAATAGCGATGTGTATATAAGAAGTGATCTACATTTGGTTTAAGAGTAATTGCTCATTTGCAAGCCCGTTTGCTTTGCTTGCGATTAGGGTAAGTAGCCAATTGAAACATGTGGGAGTTTCGAGGTGTAGTTTTATTACGTGTAGTAACATGTGTTGCAATTGGCTATTCACCCAAATCGCAAGCAACGCAAACAGGCTTGAAAATGAGCCTTAAGTTCTGAGTTGAACCTCGAAATAATCTATGACTCATAGATAAAATAATTATATATAGTAAAACGTATGCTCTAAATTTCTTTCATGCCACCTGGAATCAGTTCAGTCGAACAAGAAATGAAATGCAATTATTGTTTCTACGTTAGATGTAAAAAAACACGAAAAAGTATGGAGTTCGGGCCGAGTTAAACATCTGATACTACATATTATTGGCCCACAAGAGATTAAAAGCCCAGAAAATTTCGCATAGTTTTCTAGCGTTACTTAATTTCTAGTTCAGCTGGACTGACAACAGGTGGCATCAAAACGAAGGAAAGAATGGGATTCGCTACCCATAATTATTTTATCTATATTTCGTAAACTTAGCACTGATTTAGATGCACGCTTGCATTGCGTGCTTTGCTTGCGATTAGAGTGAGTAGCCAATTGAAGCACGTGTTTTATTACGTAACACGTAATAAAACACGTGCTTTAAGCAAGCTTTCATGAAATTCAGCCCTAAATCCTGGAATTATCTTGGCTGATTTTCTTTAAAGCGTGCGTGCTCACTTTGCTTGCGATTTCCATGAGTACCCAATTGAAACATGTGTTAGGGCTGGTCTTCAAGTCCACTTGCGTTGCTTGTTTCGCTTGCGATTAGGGGAAGTAGCCAAGTTAAACACGTGGCGTTTCGTGATGTAGTTTTATTACATGTTGTAACAGGTGTTTCACCCAAATCGCAAGCAACGCAAGCGGACTTGAAAATCTGCCCTTATACGTGGAACACGCTATAAAACACGTCGTTTCAATTGGCTACTCATCCAAATCGCAAGCAACGCACGCTTTCAAGACAATCAGCCCTAACTCATTTCAGATGTTTTGTAAAACTGGTCCTTGAGGTGTACAGAAAAAGCTTTTTCAATTGTAAAAGAAGTGTTCTAGTTTACAATGGAGAAATATTCATTTGCTGCGTAAAAAATTAAGGTTATTAATATAAATCTATAAAATTAAATATGTGATGCAATATAAGCTTACTATCTTTATGATATATATTAATAAGTTTATTCTTTTATAGTTATTTATTTAATAATATGCTCAAAAGAACAAAAGTAGAGCAAAATAATGAAGGATGAGGTTGCCTTTTTTAACGGCAATGAACATCGGAAAGCACTATTTAATAATGTATTATCCAGATTATAGGACGACGGTTTCGCCTCCTTTGACAGAAATGGAATTCAATGTTTTCCGGTTGTATAAACCAGTGTCTCGCCGACTCGGATCATCTTTTTCTTCAAGGTCGAAATGTCCAGACAAATGAATACTTTAGACGGTCATAAATGTAGTCGTCTTTCATTATTAAATCTGTTATAACAATCTCAGAACAGTAACAACCAATTTAGTCTAGTATATTCTTATGTCGTTGTTTGGAGTTCTTTCTTTCCCTGAATTTAGTTTTCATGATTTTAAATTAATACTTAAAATAACATATTTTATATGTTTTCGTCTTTTTAAACGCATTACTTACACTTTAGCATAAAAGTAAGTAAAATTTGTATTATTTTTCTAAAAAAAAAAGTGTATTATAATTTAATACGCTCGTATTTTACAGCGCATTGTTCTCAAACACAGACCACTGCACTTTTCATGAGAATAAGGTCTTTAAGGACGATGAGTAAATGAGACAACCGAAATATGTCTCGTTTTAACAGGCGTCTATCCGTTGAACAATCTTTTTTATACATTTTTATTTTACTTTCCATCTTTCAAGAAAAAAAATAGTCTAAACTGCTGCTCATTCATCCATGTTCTGAGGTGATCAGAAGATATTATCTATGACCTTGTGTCTCTGGGTGGATGAAATCTCTCACATTTTAAGACATCTCTTAAAGTGAAAATAAAAGAACTATAACAATAACCTTTCTTTGAAAATTTCTCCATTAATTATTCTACCATTTTAATAACCTTTATATTTTTAGAGTGATTTTAACGAGTCTAACGAGTGGTGGGTAGGGTTGATAGGATTTGTCAAATACTAATAAATTCGAATAGTCGTAAATAAACCCTTCCCCTTCTTTCTTTGTATGTGTGTGGGGGACGTTAGTGTAAATCAGTGTCACAATATGAATTTAAAATGATAAAAACTATTTATCGAATTAGATTAAGATTAATTTAGATATATATGGAGTTCTAATTTGATTACTATTGAAGAGTGTGATTCCAAAACCTGCTCAATCCATTTCCACTTTTCTTAAAATGAGCAAATTGATTCGTATTGCAGGGCAGGCAGTCCTGTTTCTTCTTCTTCTTCTTTCTTTATAACTGCCAGTGATTCCAAAGCTTCTTCTTTTGTGCCGTGTTATGGATCTTGAATTTGTATGTAATATCTGAGAATTCGCCAATTTTGCTACATTATTTTTGCAATGTCTGAAACTTTTTGAAAGTTGACTGAGCGAGTTTTGGAATCATACTCTTCAATTGTGTTTGTGTATGCTATATATTGACCATTTGTGGGTAATATAAATTTGGGAAGAAACTGCAGTCAAACTCAACACGTTTTAGTACATGATGCAAAATGAAGTCGACATCGATAGTCGTGTATACTAAGGCGCTTGGCAGCCGTCTACGAGGTTGTTTTGGGGTTATTTTGAAGGGGAATGTAAATGATTGGGGGTCAAAAATTTCGATTTTTTTTTTTTCAAAGAATTGAATGTTGTGAACATTTATATCAAGTTTTGTATCATATGGAAGCTTCGAGGGCATTTAAAAGTTAAATTGAGTGGATATTTGCGTGGCCTTGAAAAAGACCCATATTGTAATATATGGCTGTTTCGTGAGGATTTACTGACACATAAGAGTGTCATAGACTTTTGTTTAGAGTTTATTTTTAGCTTCATTGCAACAATTGGCGTACTTATTGCGTAATTCAGTTCGACAGTTGTTCATGGCGGTGTCAAGCGTGTTGGAACCTTCGTTATCACTGTTGTGTTCACATATCTGATTACAGTTCTGGTAGTTTTCGCACTAGTGGCGCACCGTGCGCAAATTTGCAGGGTCCTTTTTGTGAAGACAGCCCCATTCGATGCCGTCTTATGTTTAAATTCTGGAAGCCATTCACGAGTTGCAGCAATTGAAGAAATGGGGTTCAAAGGAGGATTGTTTACAATGAAAGCATTGCTGGCTATGAACAAAAGAAGACTTTCAGAGGAAGATGCTGCTGTTCAAGATCGGATCAAAGAATAAAAGAAAAGGAAAAGAGCATCAAGTTCAGCAGAAGATACCGAAGAGGATGATTATGCATCTGGAACACACGACATTTATTCTCGTTGCACATTTTGCCATCTGGACATCGGAAACTTAAAAAAAATTAAAAGGTTTCCTTTTACAAACTCCACATATTCTCAAAATATGATTTTTTAACATATACGTATGTACCTTTTGCTCAAAAAGTATTGAAGGTAATGGAACAAGATTTTCCACACATGTAAAGAAATGCAAGTTACATGCACTGTACCAAAATAATACAAGAAAGTAAATATTTACCACGTCAAATTAAACGTTTCATTCTAAATGTAAAGTGAATAGAAAATATATGATAAAATAAAATGTTATTACTCAGCAATGGAAAGAGATGGAAAGGCAGACGTGGTACAGTTATTGTATCGGATCCTGATGCCACTCTATGCCAAATTTCAAATTTCTATCTTTAATTGTTTCTAAGAAAAAGTCACATAAATATGTTACTATTGACTAAAAACGAAAATGAGGGGAAAAGAGGAGGAGGAAGAAGAGAAATTTCGATTTTTTTTTCTCAAGAGCACCTGAGGCACTGTATAACTTAACGTACCATTGACTTTCCTTTAAAATTCTTTGGGAAAATATTTGAGACAACTATGTCAAATTGTTTACATCCTCCTTTGGAAAATTCTTATTCTCGATTCATTTGGCCAAAAGACGCAGATTTTACTTTTTTTTAAATCTATTGTATACGGTATATAAAAAGCCATAAAAGGATTTTGCTCTTGAAGTATGTTTCAAAAGGTAAAAGTTTATATTTATTTAAATGATTAAAAAGCACTATAAATGTCAGCTCCATGCTTTGAACAAGATAAAGGTTTGTAATAATTATTAAAACTCATATATTTCTTCTTATTTTAAAAAATATACAAATATTAAATTACTGAATTTCGTAGGAAAAATAAATGAAATAAAAAAAATAATTTTATCACATAATTTAATTATCTGAATTTTGTGTCACCTCCATGGAATAAGTTACGAAATTCTGGTAAAATCAAGCAAGCAGGCGCACGTGCTTCATTCTATTTTCAAAAAAACTCGTGAGGGAGCCATTTTGATTGCAGGATTATTAGTTTGTACGTACAAGTATAAATTGTACTTTTATTTTAACTAGAACCTGGCGAAACGCAGTAGTTCTTTATCTGTCACCTCCATGGCTTCTTTCAATTTTGAAGTTTTAGTGATAGGCCTATATTGAATTATCTTCACGAACATTACCAATATAGTATATCTTTAGTTAAAACCAACACCATATGGTCAAGCCTACAGTAAGTTAGGTTTTATTGGACAAAATAGACAAATTTGTCACCTCCATGAATCAAGGAACTTGTTAAATAAACCACTGGATTAAAAATATGATTTTTAAACTCTGTTGACAGTTCATATGACTTAAATAAAATTAAAGGAATGCACACTATAACTTACACTTTTCATTTTTCAATTTTGGGACTCGAATTTCTCCTTAATTTCAGAATGACCCTGTGAGTATTTATAACATTAAATTGGTTATAGCAAGACGGGCCGAAGTCGATACTGGATAACTACTCAAAATGAATTCATAAAAATATATTTAATTAAAAAAGTAATCGGATGGAACTAACAGACAACTCCATTATGCTCAATGTATTTCCAGAAACGATTTTATTACATTCAGTAAACTAGCTGCCGAGAAAAATTTTAAACTTTAATGAAAGCAAAAGTATGAAAATACATTTAGGTTACCCAACTAGGCAGGAGTCAAGAGCAGTGGCGGTTTTTCAGGTGAAGTTAGTGAAGCTGTACTTCACCTAT
>JAGDQP010031781.1:0-21732 GCA_022664845.1 Lepisma saccharinum
AATGGTATATTATACGACCTACTTCTTATTTAAGACAATCTATCGTAATTCAATATGGCTAACTTCAAGATGGCGGCGATGAGGAACATACCCTACAGCAGGTAGAGAATTTCGTCTTTCGTCCTGTACTAATTACTGTTCATTTACCCTCTATTTCTTCCAGCACGAACATAAGGGTATTTCCACACTGACTTTAATCATTTTGCACAGACAGAATTTGACTTTTATATCATTGATATCTCCAAAAGTAATGGCGCTGGAGCGGCCGAATTTGTATGCGATATATAATTTGATATTCTAATTATGAAGGAAGAAAAAATACCTAATTATCTTCTGCTCCATCAGTATGTTTGTAAGATATTTAATGAAAGAGTCAAGGGTTTGATTCAAGAACGTCGTCAGATTTAGAGCAAAGCTTCAGAAAATCAGGGAACTGGTTCGGAGTAGCAGAAAGCTATAATAAGGGTAGTTACCACCTGAAGATTTCATTTATCACATGCTCCCGTGATGAAGCTGGTCTGTGGGGTAGCGAAATTTATTGAACCTCGTTAGACAGTGGTAGGGAAAATCTAAACAATAAGCAGCAGCACTAGGAAAATGCCGAGATAGTGCCTTCAATTTAAACCTTGGCCGACAAGTAAAATTGAAATTCAACCGTGTTATGACCAAAGCACGAACGATACGACGCCGAAAATTTCCTGACGATTTTAATAACATGTAGATTTTCTCATATCCCGGGAAGAACAAAAAAATGTTAGAGGTGTACAAATACCCTCCCCTCGCGAAAGGCTATTCTGAAAGATTTTAGTGTTTGATGTATTAAATAGGATAAAAGGTTTAAACTCCTTTAAAATTCTCAATAATGGAGTGCCCTTACATAAGCTCAGTTCTCAAGCAATTTCATACATTACAATATTTTTTGATTAAAACCGCAGGAACAAGACCACGTTACCGGGTCAAGATTGGGCCATCTGGTCAATTTGATCCAGATTCCATTATCGGGTAGCCGAGTTACAGTCAGTCTAGTAATTTTGATTTAAGACGGAGACCCGGCTTGTTCGGGTGAACTATTTTAAAATTGTATAGCCTTTAGGCACCTAAAACTCAAGTCTGGATAGGGGAGAGGAAAGGATTCGGGAAGGTACCGGTGCCATTCTAGCATGTGCCTGGTGTGACTGAGAAAAGCCCTCGAGAAACATGTCAGTAAGATCGACCTTTGGGATCAAACCCACGACTGCCCGAATACTACGCCAGCGTTCTACTATTGTGCTACGGCGGTTTTTTTCATTCGGGTCAAGATTCGGTCAATATTTTGAACAGACTTAACAGGTCATGACAGTGACCCGGCTTGAGTTATGGTACTTGTATGTTCACTTTTGATAAGTAATAGCTGATCTTGTCGCACATACTTAACGTTACATTGTTATGTCACCGTAACAGCAGAATCTAACTGTAACAAAAAACGGACATCGCAAAAAGAATCTGAAATGTTGAAGTTATGTTACCAATCTTGCAGAGCTTGACTACCGTGTTGTTAGGATATATGCATGGTTTTGTTTTGATAAATAGCGTTCCTAACATCAAAGGAGCAGTAAAACATTAATTACTAAGAAGACGACTCCGAAGCCGAGTGTAGACGCGTGGAAGCAGTGGAACGAGCATGTCATGCGTGACTGCTGCAGTTTATCCTGCCCCACCTTAAACTTTTGTATTGGTGGGTGAGTGGTTTAGTACAGCACGTTTAAGAGTATTTAGGAAGTATGATAATTAAACGTATTAATACTTTGAAAGTAAAGGTAAGTTCAGACCTCATTGATCAGTAACATACAGACTACATAAGAATATAATAAGAATTTTAAGTTTACGGAAGACCCAATTTTGAGAATCTAAGTCGAGAACTACGAGAAAAGTATCTTCATTAAACTGGTTTCGGAAGTTTTATGTGAAAAGATCCTAAGTGGTTGTATCATGGCATTAAGTTACGAAGATGAAGGTGGAAGTTATGAAGTAACAGTGGAATTTGCAGATAAACCCTTAACAGAGGTAAAACTGTCAATAGTCCCAAGTGAGTTACTTAATAGTGAAGTAAGTGCAGTTTTAAGTAAATAAGGAGAAGTGAAAACAATTAGGAATAAATATTATGATAGTCAACACCATTACGAAGTGACAACGAATAGGAAATTGATTTGCATGCGTTTGGAGAAAGCGATCCCGAGCTATACTGTAGTCAGTAACAACAGTTTCTTGTCACCTTTGTTAAGTCAGGAAAAAACTTGTTTTGCGTGCAATCAGTTTTTTCATCATCACGAGGCGCGTGCTTTTCGAGAAGGAAACGCCACAGTCTCACGACATTAAATGTACACGGGCTTTCAGTACTGTATCACCAGAACATAAATTTGTCGCCCAGCAACTGGAAATGATAATATCAACATAAATAGTGAAAGTGCGATTCCTACATTACTTAATACAGTTAGTTCTATTCAAAACGGAAAAGAAATAAAAAATAAGTGTATCAGAAGATATAAAATGAAGTAGTAAACGTTAGTACGTGTAGTGAAGAAGCCTCCTAACCAACTAAATAATTCACAAGTATTTAACTTTTCCCAAGCATATGAAAAACAAGTATATCTTCCCCCTACTTCTCCTCCTTCCGGAAGTATCAACGTCACTGGTCCACCAGAGGAATCAAAATGTCAAGAAATATCATATGGGCCTAAGGATCAGCACTCAGTATCTTCTGTTGTACAAAATGAGGAATGTTCTGTAAGCGATGTAACTATTCAAGAATGAAGTTACCATAAAAGTAATTCAAGCGACATAAAAAAACTCAAGAGCGAGAATAGAAGAAGGAACGTCGTGCTAGGAACGCTAAAACTTCAAATAAAAACTTACGTTACACTTTCTACAGTACAATAGAGACAGAAGAAAAATGTGAAGATGAACTTCGCAGTATCATTTATGAAACATTTTGGTATTTTTGGGGGGGACACAATGACAGACATGGTAAATGAGTGTTGTTGTTTTTTTTTCAGGACGAGAAAAGTGAAACGACCGAATCCTGTTATTATTGTGTTGTACCTAAAACAACCCAACTATTTGAGCTGAGCCATTACCGGCCAATTTCTCTACTGAATTCTGATACAACATATGCACATGTATTGCGAACAGACTGTCTTTTTACATGGATCGATTATTAGATAGTCTACAATTTGCTGCCATTAAAATGAGTATTTTTGAATTATTATTAATATTACATATAATATTACAATATCGATAGCGTGTAATTTTTACACCGCTATTGTAAGTTTAGATTTCCGGCATGCATTCGATAATATTCAATCACTTATATTTGGCCTTGGAGAGACATTTACAAAATGAGTTAAGTATTTGTGCAAAGATACTGTTACAAAATTAAATATTAATGCACATATAACGATGTCCTTTACAGCCATCACAGGACTGCGACAGGGTTGCCTAATGAGTTTGCAGCTCATTGTTTTAGCATTAACGCCATTTTTGTATTAGATTCAACATCAGTTAACTCGTTTAAATATTATAGAATCATCATTAATAGTATGTGATTGTGTTGATGATGTAACAGTGTTTCTTCTAAAGAATACTACATATGAGCAAATGATACGATGTATTACAATTTATGAACAGGCATCAGGTTCGATACTAAATTAGAGAAAATCTAAATAATTAGTACTAAATAATAAAAACTACCTCCCTGAAAATATTGATATACCGCTAGGAAAACGAGTAAAAAATCCTAGGACTCATTTTTCAAAAAACCCTTACAGCAACCGTCCAGTATAACTATGGTTTATCAATCAATAAGCTATCGACATCTGAGTTTTAAAAATCTTACTAAATTATTATATTTATATACACGCAGAAGACATTTCAACATATTTATTTTAAGCATACTTTGGTATATAGCAAGTGTACTAGAGTTGCTAATGTAATGTAGTGTATAATGTTTTTCAACATGGGTGTAGGCAATGGTACGAGTATCATGAAAAAACATTCGTGATACCTACTAAACTAGGAGAGAAACAGCCGATATATAATTATACTCAGATATGATATAATGCCAATGTAAGAGGTATTGAAACGAAAGAAAAAATAGTTTCGTTTACAGTAATCCATAATATAATAGAAATTAAATATAGGAGACGTAAATGTGGATTTATCATAGGAAAAACGTATGTACAGTGTGGTGAGGTTGACAGCACAGAACATCGCATTACGCCATGTATTAACAGTCAATCGATACAATATTAATTGCAAGGTTTCTTGGATATGTGATAAGGAAACCATCTACCGCTAGTGAAATTACGATGCTCCTGTTTACACAAACAGAAAATAGTGCGACTAACCGGTTTATTGTAAAGACATTAACCGTAGGCAATGAACAACGTGCAACTAAATATTAATACAAATATACAACAAAAATTCTGTAGCCTTCCGTCAAGATGGTCCGATATGAGCGCATCAAAATTTTGATCATGGCTTCCTTTGGACATAAAATGGGAAATCTATTCGTATGTGTACATGTTATGGGACCTCTAATGGATATCCGCTTAAGTTCATACTAGTCCATAATCGTACATCCTATGCACGTCTACTGGACGAAACCATCGAGTCTATTTTGGATGTCTCTTATTTCTTTCATTGGACGTCTTATGAACATAAAATGGATGGCACATATGCATCCAATGGATGTCCATTGGACATACTAGTGCTGTGTGGAATTAGATCAATAAGTTGAATCTTGTAAATGGATATTATCTTATAATAAGTCGCCTACGAGAATGAATATTTATAATAGTTTGGTTAAAATTACCTCGTAAAAGGAAACAAGTATTCGAAAAGAAACGGGAACAGTACCACGTGATCGATTTCGATCAATCAACGTTCGAGAAGAATACGTGATCTGCGTCGACCAATCAGGGAACAGCATTTTAGATCACGTGACCAATCATAGATCAAAGCGGGTATTAACTTCTGATTAAAAAAAAGTGGGGTCAAATGTCAGGACTATACTATTGTGGTTAATGAATAAACGTACAGAAGAGAAATATCCCGTTTTGACCTTATAAGACAAAAAAGTATACGGGAAAATAGGACTCACTGTTAGACCTTCGAAGAGAGAGATTGCATGTTGACACGTTTAAAGTACCGTATTTAATTTGTATTAGGCAAAACGGAATAAAATATAGTAGTATATTTTTCTGCTTTCAGATTGATTTTTATTAAACGAATGAAACGCTCTACTAATGTAGTTATTATACTAAAATACATAATACTAAAGTTAAATCATCAAATGATATTTTTCTGTTATGACAATATTGTAACGTTATGAACCTGAAGTTACTTATATCTAACCAGACCCTACTCTTTCAACCACAATTTTATGGTTTAAATCTCCGATCTTTTAAATCACTCAACACTTACTTTTCAAACCATGATATTTCCTTTTCTCCGAGGTATTGGAGGCCATGAAGATCAGTACGACCACAATACTCTTCGAAATATTCGGTACCTGAGGTTATAAAATTTCTGCATGTACCAAACACTTTTTCATATTTCTTTCTCGTTTGCATTTTTTCATCCCTTGATAGTGTCTCTTCCGTGCCCATCTCTAATATTGCCGAATATGTTCCGCGGTCCTCTGACATTATAAGCTGAAAATAAGAAGTTGAAAATTCAATACAGTATTTTTTAAAAATAGGATTAACATTAGAAGAAAGAAATATAGGGTCAGAATTCTGAAGACATAAATTATGTTACTTTGACTACTTATATGTATTCCCCTACGTTTTAATCAAATTGTTAACATGTATTTCATAGCAAAACAATACATTTCATACAAACCATTGACTTCATTTCTTATGTGCACACGCACGTAATTCCCATGTGAAGAGACAACGCATCAATTGGACACGTTCACCTAATTCCCATATGGGTTCCACATCGGATCAAGTCGGAGAAAGTGGGCCTCATGTCGTTTTGCTACTTGGGATATGTTATCCTTCATTTTCTGTATACCTTCCAATTACTATAATATGTAATAGTGTACAAAAATTGTCCACTATCCTTTGTATTGGAATATCCATTTTTCGGATGTGCTTTTGGCGTCCATTCCATGTCCAAACATAGGTCTCTTAGGGATAACTAGTTTTGGACGTGTTTTCAGCGTCCATTAGATGTCCCAACTTGGCTCTCTATGGCATATCCAGTTTTGAATGCCCTTTGTTGGATTTGGATGTAAGTTGGATGTTTCAGTACCAATTTTCGACGTCCTATGCTGTGTAAGTAAACACCAATTGTGTGAATACTACAGATTTCAATAATCGTGGGGTAGATTTCAATCGAAGAGTTGAAAATCTATATTATCAGCTTCAAGTATATAAAGAAACTGACAAGCATTCAGATCATGTAATTTTATACTGCTCCGCACAAAGAATGTGATTTCCGATGTGTAGAAACTAATATATTCAATGGAAATTAAAATTACCTTGAATTCTAGATACGTTGTGATCTAGTCACTGGTATTACTTTCCTTCGAGAGAAGGATAAGAATGTTTCGGTCAAGGATGTTTATTCTAAAGGTTGAGAAGTACATAAATATTCATCATAGACGCCACGAGTGTTCTGGAACTGTTTCAGACTTCGAGGAGAAGCTTGAAATCGAGGAACTAGGATTTCAGATTGAGCCCGGACTCAAAACACTGCATGGGTTATTTAGACGCTCAATTGTTATTGGAGTTATTCGATAGCGCTACAATAATAAGGTGGAGTGACGAAGGGTACGGGAGAGTTTTAGAAGTGTGGAATGTTGAACTAGCAACTGAAGACTATTTAGAGGTTCAATTTTCATTTGAATCATTCTACAGCATGATAGGAAATCATGTGCTGATGTATGTTCCAAACGCTCAAAAACCAGAAGCATGGTTGTTAATTCAACTATTAGATTTTAAATCTGGTTATGACGACGAGTACATCAAGTTAGAACTTGGGGGAAATTGTGGAGAAAATTGCATACTAATGAAAACAAGTGTCTTTGTTTCATTAACGAATAGTAGAGGCATACGTACCAGACTTCTTTGTAATTTTTGCGGGTACTCAAATAGTCTCAGATTGGAAGGGTACAATTTTTATGAAATTGCTTTTGAATAAAAAAATACTGCTGAAATCAACATGTTTTTCTCTTCTACACAATTAAAAAATCTAAGAAAAGAGGAACGAGTCTCTAAGTTACAGTTGAAAAGGAACATTTGTCGTGAAAACATTGTTGCTGAATTGCACAAACTAGCACGACAACACTATCCTCGAATACCTCCTATATCCAAAGGAATCGATGATCTCTGGAAAGGTCACTTGGTTGAAATAAACAGTGGTCTTGAAAGGGCTGGCAAAACTCAATTGTGGCTTCAAGGTTCTATTGAATGTAATCGATACATTTAGTAAGTTTTCATGCTCAATCCCTGTTAGAAATAAGACTGGAAAAGAAATTATTCAAGCTTTCGATACTCCTCTGAAGAGGGTCGAACAAGCTCCAAAATTATTAGTCTAACCGTGGTCTAGAATTCTTACTAAGATTTATGAACGTAAAACATTACTCTACATCAAAGCAGAAAGGCTAAATAGGACACCTCGTAACTTAATGTGGAAGCAGTTTACACTCCAGGCAAATTAGAAGTGGTTCGGAATTTTGAAACGTCTGCTATCAAAGTATAATAACACAATCAAAATAAAACTAGCAGAAGGCTTTATTTTAGGAAGGAGAATAAGTCAGAACTGATATTCATAGTCTATTGTAAGAAGTATTTTGCTGCTGCGGTATCAGGGAAAGAGAAATTCAAAGTTGAAGACTATGTTTGCGTCAGTTTGAAATGACTTGACATAAGGTTTACACAGAACTGGAGTACAGAGACATTTCAGATTGAAAAAATATGTCCCACAAATCCTTCTACCCAAAACCTAAAGGATTCAAGCAATGAGATCATTGAAGGACGTTTCTTTGAATAGAAACGAATCAAACTAAGTTCCCTCACACTTAAATGATTTAAAAGTTCTACATAAGAAGAGCAACAAATCTTATGTTAAGTGGCTAGGGCTGCCGTCAAATCATAATTTGTGAGTTGAGCTGTAATCTGTAATATAACAGAAATTATGTGGACTGAAACAACGTCTCGTTGATTGTTTAGACCATTGATCTTCAGCAAAGTGTAATGAAGAACTACATCCAATTGGTCTATGTTTAGGTACATTCAGCTCTCGGTCGAGGATAATAACACTTTTAATTAACAATTTCATCCTGCCACCTGGCTGGGAAGATCGACATCTGTATGTGTTTTCTAAGAGTTTAGAAGAGCCAAAATACAAATAGCTTCATTGAAATAGATTCATTCAATGGGCAGTAAAAACCTGGGGAAAAAATTGGTACATTTTCTTCATCTTTGGTTCCACTAGAAGTCTATCTCCCTGGCTCTGTTGCTATCTTCGATGATTACATTCTAGACAATCAAGGACAGCACAAGCAGTTAGACTGTTTGTATTTGATGGAGATGTTAAGTAAAGTTCCCAATGTCAACTCCTTAAGGCATGGAAATAGTTAAAATAGTCCAAATTTAATTATTGTAATCTGTGTAGAGAAATGGAACTAAATCCTGTCGCCATGTTTTGTGTAAGGTTGAGTAGATTGCATAATGGTTATACTTTGTACAATGCATTGAAATTCATGACATCAAAAGAAAAGTTATTCATTTCAGAACAGATAACCATACTCTTAAGTTGAGAACAGAATATTCGTCCTCGACCAAGAGCGGATTTCCCAGAAAGAGTAGGTCAGAAAGAACACCTTGGTAGCACCTTGCTCTTACGCCTTGTAGCAAGGACAGAATATTAGTATACAAGACCAGCCAATAGTCAACACCTTCTTGTATTCCTATTTCCGAGTGTCAAATATACTCCAGGATACTCACGAAGAAGTCATTCTGCTAGCTCTGGCTCTGCTAAGCCGGACTTGGTCTAGAGGCTATTCTACAAGAGTTTGATCTACTGAAACTTCCTACATCTCATCTATCTCCTCCAATTCCAGGTATGACTTTTAGGAAAACTCTAAGTTGTGTATACGTCTGCGTTTGACAAAGGCTAGATTAATTCGGCATTAAACTTAAAGATCATTTGCTTTAATTTGAATATCCCTCGCGTGTTCGCTAATTTGCCCATCGTTATAGAAATATGATTACACTAAAATGAAGTTAATTTTAAAATTTATTCAGGTATTTTAGACCTCATGGTCTCGGTAACCTTAGATTCATATTTTAAAGAAACCATCCCAATGAACTACCAGAGATCAACTATTAGAACCAAAATATCTGCATTACTTTTATCTTCGTTGAACGTCAACCAACACCTTTCGCAATAGGATGGTTCCTTTGTGCACCCAGGAAAATGTTGTCCTCTGAACCAAAACCAAAATAAAAACACGAGCTCTGCCTGCACCTCAACATAAAGAAGAAGAAGAAGAAAGAGGAGAATTTCAGCTAGATCCGTTATTTGAGTAGCAATAGAGAAGATAAAGATGATGTCTTTGAACTTTACTCACTAACTTTACAAAGAGTTACACATTGGAAAATTAGTAGTGAGAATGTTAATTTTGTTCAAGATGATGATATCGTCTATGATGAACACAATATTGGAACTCACGGCGTACATGAGAAGCTTAAAGGAACACAGGGGTTGCGGGAGGTGCTTACACTAAGCAACCGGTGGTGTATTCCCAAGGTGAATATATGACGTATGCGAAAATCTTTAAAATGAGGAATGCATTGTATCAAAATAATGACCAGACATACAACAGAGTAAAATCCAGCTCTGGTAAAAATATAGAACTCTAATCAAAGCAATCTGGGTTAAAATGAGAAAATCAGAAGGGTCAGGTATAGAAGAACATAAAGGTTCAGGCATAAAGAGATATAGACTCTCCCACGGAATTCGTTTTAATGAACGAAGTGAGAAAGTTAGTTGATCGTCTGCTTGCTATTGTAGGCGAGAAAGGAGGCAGTAACATAATCACAATGAGATGGTTGGGATCCGAAAGGAATAGGGTACCTTATGGAAATTAGTCATCTGCTTCCTCCAAAATTCTAGTAGGGTAAAAGCTTAGTCAACGACCATAAATTCGAACTTCTCCTGCCCGGAGGTTATCAATTTTTTGGTCTGGCACACATCTTGATGAATGCTTTACCCGAGGTGATCGTGTAAACAACCGACTTGATCACGCATGTCGATAAGATAAAATAAAAAACTAAATTGTATAGGTGGTAACATCACGCATGTCGAGAGCATGACTTTGCTTACAAGAATTTCATATACTTATAATCTACACACAGTTCTGACAAAGAATTACATATGAAGGCTTTCGATCGGGTTTGTAGAAAGAACACAGGCTTGGGAGGGAGACTAGATGCTCTTAGACTAACTATGGCGATGATACAAAGAGAAAACTCTGGTGGGGCTTGTGATTGTTTTAATAAAATAGTGTATCCTTCAAACATGAAGATGAAGGGAGTTTCATTTGATGTTTCTATCCAAGAACTACGAGGTATTTAGATAATGGCATCATCACAAGGAATCAACTTTACAGAAAACCGATAAATCATAAAATAGGTGAATTCATATTTACTTTTCCCTCTGTTAGTGTGGTTACTTTGAGCAAATATTAGCCAGAATTGTGACATGCTGGATTAGAGCTACAGGTTTTGCATAGTTCTTTTATACCCTCAGTACAATCAATTCGTAGGGAAGTGCCCGATTTTCGGGTCGGCCCACTTGAAATTAGACGCCATCTTCATTTTCTTCTAGGTTTCACGACTTCTCTTCACAAATCGCTGATTATCTCCCCAATGGTAGAGTTTAGAGTAAAACGTGTCGGATTAAGTTTAATTTCAAATTAAATTTCCTACAATTTGAGTCCAATGCCGCTTTTGTAGCTTTCATAGTTTTCGAGAAACAAACTTTCAAAGTTTTGACGTATTTCGTAAATTTTCGAATTTTCTTTAAAAAAATTTCAATGGTGGAGTTTACAGCAAAAAGTTTTCGAATACGTTTTACTTGAAATAAAATTATCTACAATTTGAGTGCAATATCACTTTTGTAGTTTTAATTGTTTTCGAGATACAAGCTTTCAAAATTTTGACATTTTATAGGTTGCTACATGAACCTGTAATAACGGCATTTTGTTAGGTTTTGTTGAATATACACAGTGCAGTTTAAATTCCGTGAACTCCGACATTTTACGTAGAAATGCGTCTTTTTCTTCTAGTGATCTAGCCATGTCTAGAGCGATCGGGACAGAAAATTTTGTTCGCTTCGTTTCGCTTCCTTCGGTTACTAGTCGCTTACATATGACACTACATTATTGAAAAGCATGGTTTGTTTGTTTCACGTCGATTGTAACTGATCGCCTACGCAAGACAATGCCTAATCCTATGGTGGTGACCAACCTATCTTCAATTTCTTGTATTTAAATGTCAATTCATAAATATTGGTAAACAATTAAAGTAACACATTAAAAAAAATATAGATACTTGTATAAAATTAGGATTAAAACGCTGAGACTATTTACAAGTGTAACAGGCAACTGGATATGAAATTTCCATGGTGTTATGCGGTCTGCAAAACCTGGAAAACTCAGGGCATTTTCTTTAAATCAGAAAAACGTGAAGAAACTATATGATGGTGTACCGATTTTCTGATGTACCTGCCCAGTGCCCATGGAGCGGAGCATAGAAGGGTGTTGCATATGCTAGCAGGAATTTATGCTCATGCTACAAACGGTTAGTCAGCTGTTACGTTTAACGTAACCAAAGCTATTACATAATTTATGTTGACCCTGCTATTGCGTGTGGAAGATAAAACTAAGCTTTTTTCTCTTTTCCCTTCAATTAATGTGTCGACAAAAGTCTGGAAAATGTGATTTTAGTCTAGAAACCTGGAAAAGTCAGGAAATTCTTTTGTTACTGCTAGCTGGACACCCTGATATGACGTCAATCAACTTCAGTTGCTAACTACACAGAAAGTTCTTTTTTTTCAATTACCAATAACAAGTTCATTGTATGATCATTGCTCGCTACCTTTCCACTTGTTTCTCGTCAGAATTCAAGTCGCACGTAAGGTAAACGAATTACCACCTACCATGTTCGTATCTCTATCCTGGAACATTTTGTGTCTTGCAATTCCTACTTTGTTTTCACTTTGTGACTGCTTGTCTTTCACCGAAGAGTTAACTTAAGGAAGCAGAATCGTCCATAGATTGCTGTCATCGATTTCTCCAATAATCTTTAAAGACTCTTAAGAGTGTACAAGCAACTCAAGCTGTTTAACGCTCATTACTAGATAGCTATAACTGAAGGCGTCTTTAACTCCAAGGCCAGCAGAACTACGAAATTGGGTAGGCGAACTCGTTAAGTGGATATGGATTTCTTCATAAGCCAGGGAGACAGAAGGTTCAACAAAACTGAATTTCCTTCTTTAACCCAATGTCAGTAATATTTGATTTCTAGGAACCAAATGCAAGTGCCCTTTGTTCAGGGCTGTAGTCGAGCGTACACGGATGTATGCGCCGTATACTCTCTGATTATCCTTACATATTTTCATATACCTTCTGCAACGATGAGTACATAGTTGACTTTCGTTTCGTTTAGTTCTTTATTTTGGCAATGACTACGCTGAGATTATTATATTCAATTACTTTTGGCTCCACGTGAACGGGAACAAAATGTTGTAACGGGAAGGGAGTATAAATACATGATGTTCGTCAGCGTTGTATGGCGTTTTCTTGGGGGCTCAATTCAAAAGCGAACCTCGCTGATGGGAATTCAGAGAAACACCTTTCCTTGTCGAATTTAATTAACTACCAAATTATTTACTTAGATGGTGATTCCTGTCAATAAATATTGTATCATCTCTCGATCTCGAGCTGCAATATTTAATAAACAAAAATCACCGTCTGACTTATTCTTGGCAATTAATAAATTTAGACAAGGAAAAATGCTACTCTGAATTAACATTGATTTTCTCATAAGTTATGTTTACTTTCGAATTTGAACCCTCTAAACGGCAGTTAAAATTAAAGTTTTGGAAAATTATTTTCACAGTGCTAAAACATCACGATTTTGTGAGCAATTCTAGTAGAATTCACGGAAATATCTTGAGAACCTTCGTTTTTACAGAACTGTTTTCAGTTACACGAATTACTAAAGAGTGTATTATAAAAATGTGGTATTTAGGACAAGGATGGGCACCTAACGCTTAACGTAGAACTGAAAATGGCTTGATAATATGTACCAGGTGTATGCATAAGTTTTTGCCTGTTTATGTTATAAAGAAAACACGTAATTTTCAAGGGAAATTAATTTTGATTTATTCAAAATATTGGCCATCGACTTCTACACATTTCGCCCAACTTTCAGGTAATTGATGCATACCATGCCAGAAAAACTGCTTGTCTTTTGCGGCAAACCATTCGTCGAGCCATTTTCCAACGTCTTCGAAATTGCTGAAGTGCTGCTCTGCGAGCGCGTGTCCCATTGATGCGAAGAGGTGATAGTCAGATGGCGCCAGGTCTGGGGAGTACGGCGGGTGCGGAAGGATGTCCCATCCAAACGATTTCAAGGTGTCTTTCACTGGTTTTGCTGTGTGAGACGGCGCATTGTCGTGTAACACAATCACTTTGCCATGTCTTCGGGCCCATTCCGGTCGCCTTTCGATCAATGCGTGATTTAAATTAATCATTTGTTGGCGATAGCGTTGTGCATTAACGGTTCTCTAGAGTTCATAATACACAATACCGCTCTGGTCCCACCAGACACAAAGCATTGTCTTCTTGCCGAAACGATTTGGCCTTGGTGTTGAAGGACCGGCTTCGCCAGGCGAAAGCCACGATTTTGTCCGCTTCGGGTTTTCAAAATAAATCCATTTTTCGTCACCCGTCACAATTCGATACAAAAAGGACTTTCTTTCGTGGCGTTGGAGCAGCATTTCACAAGTGACTTTGCGATTTTCCAGTTGACGTTCATTCAAATCGTGTGGGACCCATTTACCCAGTTTATTGATCTTCCCCATTGCTCGTAAACGTCTGATGATTGTTTCTTGTGACACATTTAATGCTTTTGCCAATTGCTGTTGAGTTTGAGTTGGGTCATCCTCCTCCAATAACAACTGTAATTGCTCGTTTTCGCACTTTTGTGATCTACCAGAGCGTGCACTGGCTTTCACATTGAAATCACCACTTTTAAATTGTGGAGCGTGTTCACCATATGTTTCTACCAGCACACGATGACTTTCAACGGCCTTTTTCTTTTCATTAAATAAGAAAAGCAATGCGTGCCGCAAATGTTCTTTTTCAGGCACAAACTTCGACATGATCACTGAACGATAAAACAAAGACGCTAGTGTTTGGCGGACTCAAGTTGTGTGTGTTTGTAATTTAATGTCAGATGACGTATGTGTCAAATGAATACGCTGCGTACTTTTCGCTGGCGCCATCTCTTAGGTAAACCGGAAACTACTTATACATACACCTGGTATGACAAAAATTGAACAGAATATTTTGAAACTGATTAAATCAACAGAGGCTCAGATTTCGTGCTAACCTAGTAAGCTTATGCAATCTTCTATTTCTTTTTGTCTTTTTTAATTTTGTGCAACATGTGTTTTTCATTTGAAAACATGATAGTTTATTTGCTGCATTTGATAATAAATATCCTAATTATATTACTGGAAAACTATTCAACAAATTACATTATCTTTAGTAATTATGAAAGCAATCAAAATGAAGTTTCTTCTTTGAAATGTATTGTTTAACCTACAAAACCTTAGTTAAATGTAGTTTTTCACCTTCCCTCGCAGACAACTTGCAACCCCCTTTGGCGTCACGACCCCCACGTTGAGAAACCTTGGTTTACATGAATGAAAACATGTATAACAAAAATTCAAAGCTGTTTTAGCGTTAAATGTTTAGGCTCAGAAGTAACATGTAGCCTATGTTTGCCCCCCGCAAAATTGATGTCTGACCAGAGTTGGGGGGCGGCAATGCCTAATCCTTGTCCTTGCGCCACTGTATTTATGGTTTGATTGATCAATTTAATAAAGTAATACCATCATCTTCTAGTAAATTTTAATTTAATTCTGGTAATGAAAATGGGACAAATACATTCGTAACTATTGTCTGACACTTTATTCTGGCTCAGCCAAATTTTGGTTCAGAATTAGTTAATTTGGATGTGTAGCCATTTGAAGGAAAATTGATTTTTCTTCATAATCAGGTAAGCCCACAAATCTTTAAAAGGAGTCACTTCTAAATCCTTTATTGTGGGTAAGATATTTTTAAAAAATGTGTCAGTGTTTTGCTGTAAGATGTGTTTTGCTGAGCCTTAGATGCCTAAAGTCTTAAAATAAATTCAAATGCAATACTTGTTGGTTACCATCCATTGATTCATGTTGCTTCTTTGTGTTGCACAAATAGCGAGGCAGAAGGAGGCCTTTATTCGTTGGTATAAAACTATAACTCAAAGATTTCTCTATACTATAGTTATTCACCCTACATAAAAATTAGCAATATTTAAAGCATTAGGATATATATATTCATTAAAAAATAGAAATTTTCTCTATATCTGACCTGCTAAAATAGAAACACAAGCTGAATTGTGCAGCCGCTTTACGACACAATCTTTGCTAAAACTTATTGAAGGAAACTGGCAATTCTTTGTTCATATTTATTGTCGGGATTTATCTAATAGGAGTGCCGTGGCTGTTTACTTATTTGCAGAAGATGATAGATGGGAGTCTCAGGACTCCAAATAAGTCAATTCTTCTTTGGAATTTATATTCTAAATACAGAGCCTTACGCATGACGAAATTGAACAATATAATATAACACTATTGCTTGTCATGCATTGGATGACCAATATGTATTATTTGGGCGCTTATGGTATGAACAAGATCTAGTGAAGAATTTTTATTTATGAATTGTGAGTATATCGTCTGGAATGGTAAAGGCTTTCCTGTTGCAACACCAAGAAGCAGAGGAGAAAGAAATCCCAAATTTGGTAGATAGATACCGTAAGGTACAACTAGTAAATGATTAAACTTACTGCTCTGTGAGATGCGAGAAAATGTGGCAACAGTGGACCATAACTGCCGAAGGTCAGTAGCATGTGGGCCCACCATGGGCGTTCAGATCGGTTACAACATGGCGAGGCATAGCGTGGATAAGCGCTTCGACACGATACCACAGCTCATCAACTGTAACTGGGAGAGATAGCTGGCGTGAGAGTCGTTGTGCAATCATTCATCAGACGTGTTCCGCGAGAAATCAGGTGAACACATCGACCGAAGAAACAGAGTAACATTGTATCCAGACAGGAAGGCTAGGACATCAGGTACAACATGCGAGTGCTCGTTATCCTGCTGGAATGTGGTCCCCGGCAGGGTCTGCACTAAAGGGACCACAACCGGGTCTAACACATTGTCGATGTGCCGCTGACTGGTGACGTGTTCGTCAATGCATAGGAGACACGAACGGGCACGGAATCCAATAGTACGTCACACCATAATATTAGATGCCGGATGGATGTGGCGATGCGAAACGCAAGCATCGCCAAGACAAGTGCCACAATACTGTCAGATATGTATGCGGTCATCATGATACTGCAGACAGAAGCTGGATTCATCTGCAAATAGAATGTCCTGCCATTCGGCTCTCCATGCGCGACGTTCGCGACACCATTGTAGTTACTCATACATATGCTGTACAGTCAGCGGAAGTCCCAGAAATGGGCGTTTTGTAAATATTCCACGACCAGACGCGTAGAACTGTTCGTGGAGCACTCGGCGCTATGCCATTGCGTGCATCAGTGTTCAGGATGTGGCCGTTCGATCCGCGTTCTCCAAATTGTCCACGTTCATTTCTAATCATCCCTGGCCTTTGCTGGTAACCTTTTCTCAACGAGTTTACCCCTTTTTACAGATTCCTCATGTTATTTGTCTTCCAATTTCCCGCTATCTCCCAACTTTTCTGCGTCATGTATTCTCCCTTTATGTTTCTGAGCCCGCACGTAGCGTTACGTTTCGCGTTGCTGTAGTGATTTGCATTTGTTTCGGTTTTACTGCTGATCCATCCCTGCTTTGGTTATTGTCATTCCTCATAAGGCTTAATACTCCTCATCAAACCAAGGTTTGTTTTTCCGTCGTTTCTTCTCGCCTAGACTTTCCTCTGCTGCTCCCATCACTATGTCACGAATTTTTTCCAACATTTTAGTCACATCAATTTCATTATTATCATTAACGTCATCTTAATTATCTCACAAGTCGACTAAAACTTCAAACCTATTTGAGGTTTCGAGTTAGTTACCTGCCTTTACGCTTGGATTATCTAATAGTTTTACTTAGAATTTCAGTTGTTTTGAACCTTAGTCTTTCCTATTCGCGGTGCACAACTTTTCCCTAACTTTTGTTATCACTAACTGATGCTAGGTGTTAAGTCTTTGTAAGCACTAACGTCCATTATCTGGGTGTGTCCTCGTCTATCTACTAAATACGTGATAGATGTGGCTGTGAGTTTTGCCATCCAAAGATATCCATGTAAATTTGTGTATATCTGTGTTCAAAGTAGGTGCTCTTTACTAGTAGGTTTTTCGAAATCGTGAAAGTTATGTCTTTTGCCATTGTTGTTGTTGTTTTTCGCATTGTACGTAATTCAGTAATCGGTCAAATAATATTTCTAGCTCATCTTAAACTTTATCTTGGTCGTGAACATCAGCCTCATCGGTCGGAGCATAAACATGTATTAAAACTCTGTTGCACCATCGGGTACGTATTGTAACGTAGGATAGTCTTTAGTTAAAGAGCTCTATATTCTGAACTATCGCAATTGTAACATTTTAATGAGAAATTCTGTTCCGAAATTGTGTGACTGAGTTCACCCGTAGTAGAAAGTGTATTTACCCTTCCGAATGCTATCTTGACCATCCCACCGGATTTCTTGTATCTCTAATCCTGAAGACCGCCAATTTTGTAAATGATCTATCCTAAAAATAAGTAAAATTATGTGTTCCCACCGACGCGGGCGGTTGGACGGGGTGATATGTGTGGCGATTTGTGGCGAGAAAGGTGGTGGTGGGAAAGCAACACGAGCCACGTTAATTGCCTGAGGGCCATTACAGTGTGCGGATCGCTCCTAGAGTGAACGCAATGTTCGATTTCACGTCATGACTTCACGATGCCACGTTTAATGGAGCAATGATATGCAATCCAATTTTGTGTTAAGACTCGGCAAATCGGGTTCGGAGACTATGACCATGATTAAGGATGCTTACGGGGATAAAACAATGTCCCAAGGAATGGTTTTCCGCTGGCACAAGATGTTCCGGGAGGGCAAATTGGAGATTGACGACGCACAAAGCTCTAGATGTCCAACAACGACACAGTGCGACGAAAATGTGCAAAAAGTGAGAGACAAGATAAATTCCTTTCGACGCCTGAATCCAACACGTCAGCAAGGAGATCTTTGCCAATTAGAGGCTGCACTACGATAACGCGCAGTTCCATACTGCCTTCCTCGTGCCCGAGTACCTGGCGAAACACAAGGTAGCAACGCTGCCCCAGCCCCGATTTGGCACCGCCGGACTTCTTTTTGTTTTCAGGAATAAAAAGGAGCGTGAAAGGTAACCATTTTTGAACGCTGAATGGCGTCAAAGAGGCCCTGACGAGGTACCTGAATGAGATTGCCATTGACGCCTTCCAGGAAGCGTGCGACAACTGGCAGAGGCACAGGCAACGGTGGGTTGATCCACAAGGGAGCTATTTTGAAGAATTTTAGTATTTTGTACTTTGACCTGCAATGAATTTCTTTTCCCTGATTTATTTTACTTATTTTTGGGACAGACCCTGTATAACGTTCGTGCATGTCACGTTCTATCTTAATTATGTTTTTGGAGCCTCCTGAAGCAGTTTCCGCTCGGAGATCCGAATGGTGGACTGATTTACCTAAAGAATATTTTACCTCAGGAGAACCCATAGAACCATTGGTGCTGTTAATTGACTCAGTTTAGCGATGTAGAGTTGTTAATTCTACGACCTTATTGTAAAAGCAGGCATTCAAGATGTCATCCTCTGACCATATCTGAGCCTTGCCGATGTCATTTAACTTCAGCCTCAGTGTGGTAATGGTGAAGCTGCTTTCCTTCACCATGATATTTTTGTTCGGGGTTATCTCCTCTTAGCATTTTACTTTACTAACTGCAAAGCAACAATACAGGTCTTGGTTTTTCCCCTGGAATACTTGCTGTATCCAACATCTCTGGTCGGCATTCCCATATCCGCCAACTAGGAGGATGCCTGATAAGAAACCACTAAGTTCAAGCCGGGTATATATGATCGCCCCGCTGGTCTAGTGGTTACCGTCGCTGACTGATTATAGGACTGAAATTTGTATATCTGTTGTAAAGGTGGTCGTAAATAACTGTTATTGACTGTTCTTAACCATTTTGGTATGATTGTGAAGACAGAGGCTGACTTACTAGGTAATATTTCATTGCAGTAAAGCGCAGACATCCTGGTATTTCAATTTTGACTTTAACAGTCGCAGAACCAACTATTTATATGTCCATATTCTAAATAATTAAAAAGAGAATAAAACTTTGGGAAGTGACGGATTTAAGGATCTTGAGCTATACGAACATTGTAAATTAGACTGAATATAAATATTCTTCAGTGGATTAAATATAGTGTGCATGTAATACAATTTTCCATATCTAAGAAAATTGTAAGAATTCTAGATTTCATATCGATTTATAAGTGATATTAATGTCCATTACAAAGCACTTCTTAAACAGCATAAAGGAAGGTTTGTCAATTATGAATAGAGACAGTATAATTTCGCGACTCGCGATGTCGCGAAAATTTTATAAACACTCAAGAAATCGCATGGAGTAGATGATGCCTGTTTACACTTTGTGAAAACGTTATTTTTAACTCACGAAATACTCCCGAAATTTGTATATTTTGCTTCCACCCACGAATTCTGAGTATCACTCACGAAATTATGTCAACTTTCTTGATTCATTCACGAAAATAATGCGTTAACAATCGGAAAAAAATTTAATTCGTTTTCAGAAACCTATCATCAGATTGCCGTAGCACAGAGAATGGTACAATGTAGTACACTTTACCTTCCATTAATGGCAGCAATTTTGCAAACATGATTTTGCATCTAGCGAGAAAAATACAAACTACATTATCACAAGGCCATTGCATTCATTGTGTGCATTTGACGGTGAAAAGCCTTGTGAAAACAAGTCGAACTGGTAAGATATCACGCCGCTGTAAATCTCGCTATCGGAAAAGAGCAAAGCAAAGTTTCAAATGCAGCCTGTGAGAGATTATTTCAAGGTTTTCCTGTGCTCTGCTCAACCATCGAACGAATCTGACCATGACAAATTTGGGACTGTATTCATCATATGCCTATGAAAATTGAGCTGAATGATTAAAAAATAAATTCCTTCATAGTTGTACATGTGTTTATTAAAATTTCGATACCTGCTTTTGCACATGTGTAAGAAGTATGTAAAAGAAATACACCTTTAGGTTTTTAGCAACATGCATTAGTGGAAGGTTCGTGTCTAAAGTTTTAGATCGTCATTCAATACAATTATTTATTTTTAGCAATTCAAGAAATGTACCCTTGTACTCAGGATATGTTACCTTGTACTCACGATTTTTTAAAGCATTTTACTCGCGAAATTTAAACACCTTTATTCACAAAATTCTACTGCCTCGAGTTATGGATAAGGATAAATATGTTTGAAGTTTAGTGCAATGCAATTTAGATAAGCTAGTTAATGTAGACTTTAATTTGAACTGCAGTAAATGGTATTATGTAATTATGTTTAATCAGCTTATCTCTTTCAATATTGATTTAAAAAACACTGTTTCACATGCGTATCTTTATAGTTAGGGCCTGAAGGAGACAGATCAGGAAAATTGATGAAATGTTAACGAACTCGCTAATCTTAAGACACGTATACATACAGAGTGCTTAAAAAAACTAATGGTCATAAAAAGAAGATTTTCTCATACCGAAAGGAAGAATTAAGGAATCTTTGAATTGATTTGTAGCCTTTTGGCATCTTTGGCTCAACTCAAACCCAAACTGAAAATACTGGTGGAATCCTTGGTCACATATGACTTACTATCTTAACAAATAATGACGCATGAGGATGTCATTCTCAGTAGCTTCGATTTTTCTTTCTTAAAGTTGACATTGAGAACATTACTGAAGAAATACTATTTCTTTTCACTCTGTATATTTTCCAGACATCTTTCTGACTGTTGGATAGAGTTGAGTTCTGTTGTTGATTAGGATATCAACTAGTTACCAGGTCCATTTCAGAAAAACCTTTAGTCGCTTTTTTTTAAATAAAATAAAATTATAAATCATATTTTGTATTTATTATTGATCTTTATGAAACATATGTTTCAAGAGTTACTACCCATTATATTTGGAAGGCTTGGAAATTATAACGCACCAAATTATTACGGATAAACCATATAACTGCATATTTTAGCGTGTTTCAATTTCAGCAGAGTTTGGTCACAGCATACTACAAAAACTTAATGTTGGATATTTTCGGATATCTCAGTTTTACGTTTATATTT
>JAGDQP010031782.1:0-20000 GCA_022664845.1 Lepisma saccharinum
GGCCAGGCCATATCTCAGCTCCTAGTGCACAGAAATCTTTGAAACAAAGAATGTTAATACCAAAGTGCATGTGAGGAATCACGTGGTGATGCTTCTGAAATCAGGGGCGTCTCGGAAATACCTCTACGGAGAGGGGCAACTTCAAAATTTAAAATGGCAACAGGGTTTGATTTTGCTTCCATTGAAACAAGCGCTAAATTTTGAACAACTTTTATAGGAACACGTTTTCATTGCTCATACCGTTTGGCAGTTAGAACACATAATTGATAGTCAAAATTAATATGGTGTAGAAGGTTTTCTGGACCTTTTGGATGCTGTAAATCAAAGAAAATATTAAATAAAGGCTCCGAACTGAAGTGAAATACTGAATGGAATATGCGGAATCAAACGGTGAAATTTTTGAAAACAGAGGCGTCCCGCGAATGCTGTTCCGGGGGGAGAAATTAAAAAAACAGTGGTTAATTTTGCTTCCTTTGAAACAAACGCAAAATTTTGAACAACTTTCAGATGAAATTTTTTTTTAATATCGTCAGTTACAAGAGCTACTTGATAAGTTAACTGTTGACTTATTAATTAACTCTTGTAGTTGCCAAACGTTACGAGATATTAAACTATGTTTCACCTGAAAATTATTCAAAATTTCGTGTATGTTTCAAAGAAAGCAAAATCCACCATTGTTTCTATTCAAAAATTTTGAAGTTTCCCGCCGTAGAGGTACTCTTGACGTCACCACGTGATTCCGTACATGCACTTTGGTATTGACATTTTTTGTTTCAAAGATTTCTGTGCACTAGGAGCTGAGTTATGGCCCTGTTACAGATTTCGAGAACCACCCTGTATTTTCATGGAAGTGACAAGGATATATGAACTTATACAAGCAGCTAAGAAGCCTATTTGGAAGCCATTTCTTTCACAATGTTTACGAAGTACATTAATGTGAATGATTTAGTAACCAGCTTTTGGAAAATGGGACTGTATGTCTTGGATTTCATAAACATCACAAAAGAAATGGCTACCGAAAAGGCTTCTTAGCTGCTAGTAAAAGTTCACATACCCTTGTCACCTTCATGAAAATAGTTTCAACTTCTGTCAAATAAGGTTGTTCCAATTTTCTATCTGATCTTGATCGAAACATCTACAGGGGGGATGAAATTTATCCCTGGCAGGGACAAAAAATAAATTTGTCAGGGTGGAAAACTTATTTGCTCGGGTGGGGGATCCCGGGCATCACCCACGCTAATTCGTACACTGGTAGATGTTGATCTTGAGAATAGGTAGGTATAAAATATTATCAGCGAAACTATACGGCGGACACCATCTTATTTCCTAGATTCTAAACATTTGAAAGTTTGGAAGGATTCAAGTAATTTTACTGCAAAACTTTATCTTCAAAAAACTTATTCAAGATATCTATCCTCTAGTTCAAGACTAATTATAATTGATCGAAATTGAGTTATGTTTCAGGCACGGATTTTCTCAAAGATCGAAGCGTATATATATCCAATCAGAACAAGTAGAATTAATGAGAAGTTTGTACCTATTATAGCAGTATGGTTAATTTATATCCAAACGAGGTGCAAATTGTCTATGAAATGGATGAGTCTTTTGAAGTTTAACGGTTCAATAAATTATATTTTGCTATTTGATTCGATTTTCATGCTTTAATTAAAATCGCTTGCAAAACTTTGAAATACAACCATACCTCATATTAAGAAACGTCTACAATAAAAGGAAAATATATCTTAGATCATTTTACTGCCATCTACACATCATCACTGAACTGAAAAAAAAAGTGTTAATTCAACACTTTTCGGTGAACTACCGCTACCATCAATTGTTTTTGTATTTAAATGAAGACAATAAACTCTGTTGATTTCAGTGGTTCAACACAACGTATAATTTTGTCCATGTTGGTAGTACTAGTATGACACTCTCCGTTGCGTTAAATCATCAGCATTGACAACATTCATTTAGTGTTGAACCAGCGAAATCAACACAAAAAATGGTGCTCACCGTGGGACACTGAAAAGTGTTGAATTAATACAGACATTTTTTTTTGGACTGTGTTCCCGAATTAGACAATGCACCCTCGAGTGTACTAGATGCAATATCCCAGCGAATGATTTGTACTGTATTATTGTTTTAGAGGCCAACGATCATGACCTACTCCGCGAATTCTAGCATATTGACGATTCATTTGACAGTGCAAACTAGGGTATAAAATAGTTAATGCATACATAGTTCGCATATTGTTTGTAACATAATGAAGAAATACAGGTGGAGCGTGGTGTTGTACCTGGTATTTTAACTCTATGTAATAGTATGAACTGAAACGACTGTAGTATGAATCGAAGCTTGTCGTCGTCACTAATGACATCTTGTGAGCGGTGTGTGTGTTACATGGCCTTAATAAGTTCAAAGATTCTCTTTTTCCTCAACAGATGACACGATGAACAATCACGATTCTAAATCCGGACTTTCTAACAGTTAGAGAGGTGACGGTTGTCGAAATTGAATTCAACTTTTAGAACAAGCAACACGGCTTTCAAGTTGCTCGTTATTAGCCGTATATATACGGGGAAGCAATACAGTTTATCCTATCTGTCTAACTGACCTCCCCCACCCCTCTCAGGAACTACAAGTCAGGTCAGACAAAGTTGAGCGATACACCGTTGCATTCATCGTGGTCTGAAAGGATGAAAAAAAAAACACTATAATTTTGACTCTAAACTCGGCAGGTCCTTTTCACTTGCTTAGCTTTCTCCATTGAGTTCATGTATTTATTATTCTCTAGATCTCAGGAACTACAAGACATACAGAGATTATTAATATACATTTGGATTCCTCATCGCCTGGAAGAGTGGGGAAAATTATGACGTTGGCTATATTTTTTAGGTTAGTTCTTAAAGGAACATTTTATAACATACGGGAACGGTTTGGTTTCGTCTATAAAATCATTACTTAGCTTGTTCGTTTAATTGAAATATTCATATAGTAAGGTACATACTAGACTGGACCCTAGTTGTTCTTGTGAATTCAGGAATATTAAAATAATGGTTCTCCAAACTGCTAAGAAAGTCGTAAAATGAACTGTTTTATTTCCACAATGACTGAACCAAAGAAATTTGACTTGACAATTTATTTTACTTTAAACTACAGTCGAAAACTAACGGTTTCGAATTTTGTTGTATAAAACACATTTTTGCACTTAAGGATAAAAGATGATGAAACTATGCATTTCCTTTTGTAGCATGTTTTTGTACAACCATTCTTCTCTACTTTTCCCTTTTTTTTACTTATTTAATTTCCTTTCCCTTCTTTCCTCTGCTCAGTTGGAAGTCCCTTTAATTCTCGCTGGATTGAGAGAACCCATCAGAGGAGACTATCTGTTGGAGATGTTCGGAAACAAAAAGAAGGGGAAAGAAGTTGTTCTGTTCCTGAAGCAAATTTTTCTTGCAGGTCTTCTTTTCTTGTCTTCATGATGGACAACGAGCAGATTTGTTAGCCTCAAGAGCTATCAGCATCTAAACGGAAAGGCGACAAGACAGTGTAGCCAATCCAAGTAGATTGAATATTTCCATGATAGGTAAACATTATATTTGGCAACACATACATCTACTTTGGTGTGTCTATTAAAATATATGCCGAAATAGTAAAAAATAAAGATTTACTCTCAAATTAAAAGAAAACTCCCACGTTGTGAAAAATTCTGCATGCCTTCATCTATATACATCGTCCAAAATTATCAAGCTCAACCTTATAAATCTCAGCGTAACACTTGACAAATGAAACAAGTTCTGGATATATTCAGTATGATGTCATTGGAGGTTTGAGAACGTGCATCTACGAAGAAATATGGCTGCCAACTATTCCGGATTGACCGGGACAGACAAGGAATACTTTCTCCCGTCAAGACAAGAATTAAATCTTGTCCGAGACTTTAAGAATCGCGGAATTTACATTTGCCGTGATTTGCCTCACGGCGCATTGGACGTCCAATGGACATGCATCCGACGTCCAAGGTAGACTCGATCGTCATGTCCAGTGGATGTCCATATGAGATAGGATTATGAAGATATACGGATTTTAACGGATGTCCATTGGAGGTTCTGTAACACATACACGTACAAACAATGGACATACACTGGATGTCTCATTGTATGTCCAAAGGACGTCCAGTGGAGCCCCATGAGCAAACTTTTGATGGGCCAATATTGGGCCTTCTTGATGGAAGCTTACTTATTCTTGCCATTTACTTGGAAGTTCTTCATTGCCTTCATGTTGATATATTATTAGTGTGATTTTTTTCAATTTTCTTCAGCGGCATTTGAACCTCGGAGCTTTTGATTTGTTGTCTTCCACTCTAACTACTTGTCTACTGAATAACTTTTATTGCTCCTTTTATGTTACAAAGACTGTTTCTGAAATAAAGGCATGTGCCCTAACAGCACACGATAGTCTAACTCCGCAACATTGGTAACATTACATCAACATTTCAGTTTCTTTCTGCAATGTTCCCCTTTGTTACAGTTAGATTCTGATGTTACGATGATATTATAATGCAACTTTAAGTGTGTGCGACAAAATCCACCACCACGGATGAAAAGTAAACATACTAGTATCACAACAGAAGCCGGGTCACTTTTGTGATCCAATAACCGGTTCAAAAATTGTCTCGGTCTTGACCCGAATGAATCGGGACCTGGTTACCAGACTGGCTGTGACTCGACTACCCGATAATGGAATATTGACCCAACTGACCTGGTGGACCAATCTTGATCGGGTCTTATTCCTGTTTTCTTGAATCAGACAATATTGTAATTTAAGAAGGTTGTTGAGAAGTGAACTAATGGGCCTTGAGGACTCCATTAATGAGAATTTTGAAGTAGTTTGAAGCTTTTATCTTATTTAATACATCAAACACAAAAATCTTTCCTGGGGACGGGGGTTATTTGGACACCTCTGGAGGTATATATGTTCTATCCGGGGATATGAGACTTCTTCCATATGTTATTACTATCGTTAGAAACGTTTCGGCGTCGCATTTTTCTTGATCTGGATATAACACCTTCGGGTTGAATTTGAATTTTATTTTTGACCTTCAGGCATCTAAGGGGCAGGCGTGGATAGGGAAGGGAAAGAATGCGGGAAGGCGTCGGCCAGGGTCTAAGTTGAAGGCATTGTTCCGGAATTTGCCTGGTGTGACTGAGGGATAAACCTCAATCAGAATGTTCGGCTGCTGGGATTGAAGCTACGGCCTCCCGAATGCTAAAATCCCGTTCCTTGTCACCACCTAAAGGACCACTGTTCAAATGCAACAGCGTATAATAAGAAAAGCATTAAATATCTGCTTTACCTTTAGGGTCCCCAGGTCGAAATCGGCTAATCGAGTCTCAAACATATACTCGATGACCCCGTGACACAATCTCAAATTTGACCCCGTGACACAATCTCAAATTTGACCCCGTGACCCGTTTCAGCTCTGACATTAATTGTTTCACTTAACCCATTGTCTTCATTATATTAGAGATCTGTCTGTACTATGATTCGAGATCTTTATCCATTTATTTTACATGTCAAGAGTATATTACAGAACATAACATTTGCATTTGTACAACAGAAAAAGCATAAATAGATACATTTTGAATGGTAAGCTAACGCTCTTCCTGTCACATCATTGGATTCTGCGAAAGAATGCTTACAATAATTCTTATACTGGTCTCCGTACATCAGACATTATTCATTAATTACCATTGACGCTTTTTCTATTGGATGACGTTCTAGAAAAAGAATTTGTAGAGGGTTTGCTAGATTAATATACAAAGTTTTGTTATGATCTGAATTTTTGCCATCTGAATGTTTGTGTGTAGGCTACGAATGTCATCACTTTTTCTCTGTGAAATCACGGTCTCTGCTACACTAATTACCATTGGAGACGTTTTTGAAATGAAATAGTTGTAATTGTGATTTCTTTAAAAATATTCTTCAATTTTGTAAATATATGTTGATTCTGTTTAATGTACTTTCGACAGATTCTGATATAACAAGTGTCAATTTTATGTCCAAACCTGGACCTTTTGGGTATGACAGTTTTGAATGGGTTTTGGGCTTCCATGTATATCCAAGCTTAATCCTTTTGAGATATCAAGTTAGGGAAGAGTTTTCGGCATTTATTGGATGGCACAACTTATATCTCTTTGGGATATCCAGTTTCGGATGTCCATTGTTTCATTTGGGCATAAATTTGACGTTCCAGTACCAATTTGGACGTCCTGAGCTATGTGGATCCGCATGTCTCTAATGTATATTGTCGTTGTATTAAATTGCAATGCTGCTCCTAAAAATCCAAATCTAAAGAGTTCAAACTTTCCACAAGAAGAAAGTTCAAAACTTTTCCAAGTTTTCTATCTGTACTGATTTTTTATTTTATTTTCTGCTAAGAGTTTCATTGTCGCTATGAATATCTAAATTTATAACAATGAAGTTCTTTCAACGATAAACAAAAAATATAAAATCGGTACAAATAGAACTCTTGGAAAAGTTATGAACTTTCTGCTCTGAACGTTTAAACTCTCTATCCTTGAATTTATAGGAACTGCATTGCAACTTCATACAACGAAAAATCCATTAGAGACATACAGAGAGAAGGAGGTTGGGCGCTTTATCATAGAGCATCCAATTGAGAAGACAAGAATTCTATTAGGAGGTATAGAGAAGGTTATGTGATATCGAATTCCTCAGATAATACACGCAATTTTCAAACACGAAAATTAGTTATTGTTGGATGATCTTCACACACTGACAAATAATCCAGAAATCTATTTTGATCTTTGCTACCAGCATCAAAGCCCTCCCTATTTGAACAAATAAAGAGTTTGAATAACATTGGTCGGCGTGAAAATCCTAATTGCTAATTTATTGCAAATTTAACTTGAAACTTAAATTCTACCATAAAATATTGTTCACAGTATTGTAATTATGGCAAGCCACGTGAATTGTCATAATAAAAATACATGATTAGCGATGATAGTTGTATAATATTTGTAACCCATAGTATTGCTATCCCAATTTCAACTATGATAAATAGGATTTTATGGTTACTCCAAGCACAATTTTTTTAGTGATAAAATAAGTCATCAACGGTAGCCACTAAGAAACGAATCCGAATGTCTTGTATTCGCAAACAATGTTCGGGATCCGCAGAAGGAGTATCGCAACAATGACTATCAGATGAGAGATAACATATCCTTTCGTCTTTCTATTAAATGCATACCTTAAACAGATGACGAGAAAATTCAGTTTGAGAAGAGAAAAAGCTAGTCGCAAATTTTCTTGATTAAATAAAAATGTTTAGTCGGCAACGCTGAATTTCTAGTCACAACAAGCCACTGGCGACCAACAAATTTAACACTGTCTTCAATCATTTTGGGCTTTTAAATGACAATTTTGGAGTACTTTCTTGGGATTACTTTGGCAGTGAACGCCGCAGCAAATATGGATGCTAAATTAACTCAGTCCTCATAAATTTAGTTTTGATTTGAAATCAAGCAAATGTGGAAAGGAAATTTTGATTTCTAAGCACATTATTTGCGTTCTATATCTGAGAATGAAAGCTGCATTCATGACGGCAGCAGCGAATTAAGGGAGTTATTTCACAAACTTTACTTACGTATTTAATTTCGATATGACAGCTAACATGAATCGTTTAGAATAATATTGCCATGTTTTTCTGTTGACAAAGGAAGCATAGGTCATATTCCTAAAGTTGAAAAGAAAATTATTAAAGCTTTTATCTAAACAAGGACAGCATTAAACAGAAAATCTATATATTTCCTCCAAGTATTAAAAACATCTTAGAAAATTATTTAATATGACCAACGTTAATATTGAGCAGCAAACTCACATTACAATCAGTAATACAGTGCTTTAAATTTAATCTTAGCCATAATAAAGGGCAAATTTGTAAATAACTAAAACGTAGTAAATAACCATGAGGTAGTTGAAGATATCTGAAGAATGGTACGTTTATAGCATATTAAAAGTTATTCAAAATAAAAAGAGGAAAATATGAACTACAAACAGGAGGTAAACATTTGAAAATACATCGCATTATAGCTGTTTTAGCGTCTCATTACTGATGTCACTGGATATATACTCAGAGTTGCAGCCGCTTCTGTGGAAACTGTGGGCAACAATATTTAATAATAATGGTCAGGAAATCTTGATGTAGAACGTGCCAGATTTAATGGTCAGCCTTGTCACTAAGCCTTGGTTAGCAGTGCATATACGATTCTTGTCGTATAACTCTTGTTAAAATCATAGCAAGGATTTTACTTAAGTCTGCTTTACAGATATTTGCAGACATTGGTACACTTCACTAAATTTTCAAATACTTAAGATCTTCTTTACACACCAACCATCATGTCTGTAACTTAATTTCCTTAGTTACTGCTTTATGGCAAAAGATGAACAACCTTGGTTATAGTAGTAATTAAAGATATTGACCTATACTTTTCAGTCATATCAGTTACATTTACATTATAATCTGCTGTGTGTCTACTGGTCAATTCAATTCGGAGTGCATATGTCCTTGGTGGCATATCAACAGGCAGTTGTAGTTGACGATGAGCGTACTAACTCCAGATGTTTCGTAGTATATTGGGGGAATTGAACAAGGCATGAAGTTCTTTGTTATAGTTTTCTTCACTCTCCTACTTAATAATAGAGTTTCGAAGGGAACATAATAATAATAATAATAAATATGAAAAGTAATGCAAACATTGTATTGTATTGCCCAGCGTTTTAGAAACTAATTTTGAAAGTAATTGCAATTGGAATTGGAGACCATTATTCTGGTTGCGATATTCCTTTTCAATCACTTCCAAACAGAGGAATATAATAATATCACGGTAATTCCCTAACGATTTAGGTAAGTTACACCTTAATTAGTTTTGGGTGTAGAGCTATTAACAGGTCTAAATGAGGTGTAGGCAACAATGTTGTATACGCACTTTAACATATTTGTAAACAGAGGTGTCTACTACAGATAACTTTTAGGCGATATAGTGTGGAATGAAGAAAAAAATATTGTGAACATGACGGTGTTATAGTCATGTGCCAACACGAAAGTTACAGCTTCAAGCGTCCAATTTGATGATTTATGTCATTCAAAAATTTTCAGATAACTATCCAACGACATCTCAACTATCTTTGCAGTCCTAGTTGAAATTTTCGACGAGCAGAGATTCTCGGTTCGGCTTTGACCTCGTCTTTCCGAGTCCTTTTTAACGATACCTCAGCCACGTTCATAGCCCTAGGAGCTCCCAAGTAGAAAATTGTCAACAGCGGAATAGACAGGCAGACAGTGGGGATAAAAGATTTCCGAGCTTTAGTTGCGAAAGCTTAAAAAGTAGAAATCTTCATACTTGACACATCATTTATAATTGTGCAAAATACTTAGGAGTAAGTCTTTAAAGCATATGTAAGAAAAATACAGGTTGTTTTTATTAGTAATACGTACTGCTAGAGAATGTCGTCTATCAGAATTTGTGGACACTGCTTTATAACCACTGTCGTCCTCTCCACATTTACTGGGATATGCACAGTTTATAGATAGCCAGGTTTCTTCTTGCGTGAAGTTGCGTCTTGTCCAATCTTTTTGGAAACTTTTCTGCTGTAATTTCTCAAGAGGGGAAAACACACAAAAGGTTTTAAAGCTAATTATTTCATTTTTCATACACTTTTACACCTCATGATGCCTCAAGACGTTCGGGAGAGAGAGACCACTATGTTTTTATATTCTTCTTTCTCTTCGTTTACTTTTCCCCTGTCTGCTCTAGGACTTCATCCCAATTCAATCCTACTTCTTCTTTCATCTTTCTAAACCCCAAACACAACGCCCTTAGGGGCTAAATTAAAGAGAGGGGCGAGGGAAAATTGTACAGGAAGAAAAATCTCCATTTCTAAAAAAAAAATCCTCCCTTTAAACATATTCAAATTTATACAGAATTACTTTGTGGGAAAGAAACCTTCAACAAATAGACTTCTTTATTCTTTGCAAATTCTCTCCCTCTTTGCAGTTTTCCATTTTCGTGTTGCCATTCCCTCCTTTTTTTCCCCGTAGTTTCGTGTCCGTCTTAAATTTCTTTAGTCTTCTTTTCCTCTGTTCACCTTCCTCGTCTATTTTTTTATCATTGAATTCATTCGACACATTCTTCGATTCCCCCACCCCTTTCTTCAATTTGATTTCACAGAACTTTTAATGCTAAGCAAGAAAAAAATCTTACATAATGGAGCGTACTGAACGAATGAAGCACCGCATTTTTTCTGAACCATTGTTTCCAGCTCATAAAAGTTCAGCCTCTGAATAACAGAAATGTTCCTCTGTTCATTTCCATGCACAGTGATTCTGCCAGACCCCTTCCACAGAGCGGTTAAGTTAGGTTAAGTTTTATTTGAAGTATTTGAAGAATATTCCGTAACCTACGTGTGCTTTTGTTAGGAGAGCACTTTAAAACATCGTGAGCGGGATATGCATATCATATTTGTAAAGCCTCGGCTACGTTCGGTACTTTTCCCATTTTATTGTCAGAGTTCGTGAATTGTCGTACTCTCCAATTTCTAATACTGCTCACTGTTAGCCGATCTTTGCTAATGTCTGATACAGAAATCATAATTCTAGCATTCTGGATGAAGATACAATATCTAAAAGTATTTACATAAATTCCAGCGAGCAACAGACTTAATTATACAAGAAAATACACCAAAGATTAAGTCAAGATTGGTACTACAAATACGGTCCATGCACATTTGGACAAAGAATGCACTTTTTTCTTGAATTTCCAGCAGATCGGTGCAACTGACACCATCTTCTCTCACAAAAGTAATTAACAAATTAGGCGATGTCGCAAATTTAACTTTCCTTTCGGGTTTTTAGTGACTACAAGAATAATAATATGCATTGTCAGCAATAATAACATATAATGCACTTACCCCATAATATAGCCTAACGAATCAATCATATTCTTTCATTACCCCAATTTCGTATAAATAGAGTTTAGCAATATCCTATGCTACAGTACACAGAGAAAATAGTAGGTATAAAATACACAAAAAGAACTGAAATTCAAAAGAGAAGGCAAAGGATAAAAAGAACTGAAAATCGAAGTTAAACGATGAGACAATCCAAGCGTAAGAGCAGATTACCAACTCGAAATCTCAAATAGTTTCGAAATCTTAGCCAACTCTAGTAGTAATAAAGATGGCATTAATAATAAAATTGACGTATGTAAGATGTGGGATGCAATTCGTAATATAGTGAAGGGCGCAGCGAAGGAACGTGTAGGTGAGAAGAAACACCAGAAAAACAAGCCTTGGTTTGATGAAGAATGCCTTAAGCTGCATTAGGAACGGAAACAAGTAAGGTTACGATGGTTAAGTAATAAAAACGAAGCAAATACCAACCGCTACAGTAACACGAAACGCAACGCTAAACGCGAGTTCAGAAACAAAAAGGTGAGAATATCTGATGCAGAAGATTCAGGAGATAGAGGAAAACAGCAAGATTAATGACAAAAATAAGTAAACTAAACTCGTTAAGGAAAGGTTACCAACATAGATTAGAAATGAACGTGGAGATCTTCAAGCAGATCCGACTAAAATTATCGGTGTGGAAAAAATATTTTGGACAAATTTCTTAATGTACACAACGGAGAAGAAACAAAGGAATTTAAAATCTATACAGCAGAACCGTGGATACCGGAACCTATCGAGATTGAGGTCGAAATGTCGGCAAAGAAATCGAAAAAATTCAAATCACCAGGAATAGACAATATTACAGCCGAATTAATTAAAACGGGAGGAACGGCACTAATCAAGGAACTGAATAAATTGAAAAGTGCTATGTAGAGAAAGGAAAAGTTTTCAGATTAATGCAAAACCTCAATAATGGTTCCGGTTTATAAAAAAGGGCGATAAATCGATCTGTAATAATTACCGCGAAATCTCATTACTCCCAATATGTCACAAAGTACTAAGTAATATCTTGCTAACGTAGACGTAGATGAAATAATTGGAGATCACCAATGAGGATTTAGAAGAAATAGATCCACGTTGGACCAGATTTTCGACTTGAGACAAATCTTTAAGAAGAATTGGGAATATAATGGGACTGTTCATCAGATATTCATTTATTATATAAGAAAGCATATAACTCTAACAAAAGAAAAAAAAACTATACAATATCCTGGTACATTTGGAATTCCGAGAAAACTTGTTCAACTAGTGAAGATGTGTCTCAGTGATCCCATAAGCAGAGTACGGGTAGGTAATAATATGTCAGATAGTTTCAAGATTCGCAACGAATTGACACAAGGTGATGCTTTGTCACCATTACGTTTTAGCTTTGCGTTAGAATATGCGATTTTGAAAATAAAAGAGGACAAAAGGGACCAGCATTGAATGGTTTGAATCAACTCTTTGTATACGCGGATGATGTAGATTTAATAGGGGACGATAACTACACTGCACTGCAAAGTAACACCGATGTCTTAATAGGAGCCTGCGATGAGACTGGGCTACAGGTAAGCATAAAGAAAACAAAATCCATGATAACAAGGCGAAACACTGTGAATGAGGAAAATAGATACATAACAAATAAGAATAAGAACATAGAAAAAGTGAACAAATTTAAATACTTGGGCGCATATGTAACAAGCAAAAAAGAATTCACGGAAGGAATAAAATTTCGCTTAGCATGGGCAGCGCATGTTTCTACCCACTCGTATCCTCGCGATTAATATCAAGAAAGTTGAAATCGAAAATATACAGAACGATTATTCTACCGGTAATACTGTACGGTTGCGATAGTTGGAGTAGGACAGTAGCAGATAAGTTACGAGTATTTGAAAATAAAGTCTTGAGAGAGATGTATGGGTCTAAAAGGAAGGAGGTCGGGGAATGGAGGAGACTGCATAATGAAGAACTTCACGGATTTAAACGACTCCCCCGATGTTGTAAGAATAATGAAATCGCGACGACTAAGGTGAGGAGGCCATGTAGATCGGATGTGAGAGGAACGAAGATTATATTCCATCGTGGTTGGTAAACCGGAGGGAAATAGACCGTTAGGAGGACCGAGACGACGTTGCAAAGATAATATTAGAAGGGATCTTGTGAGAAGTAAGTGTTTGTGATGAAAACTGGCTTGATCTTGCTCAGGATAAAATCCTGTCGAGAACGTTTGTTACTGCGGTGATGAACTTGCGAGTTCATGGAGTAAGTAAGTAAGTAAGTTCCGTTTGGTACGTTTGTTTGGATATTCTGTTTAGTGCAGCTAGTGAACGTTAATATTCATTGTAAAATATTTAATTTTGACCACTGAAACTTCGGGCGTGGAACTGACCGAAATGACTGATGATTCTGCAGAGATGCTGGCAACAGCTCTGTGGAATAAGGCGAACAGGAAGAACATTACATTTTTTAAGTATGATTTGTAATCATTGTTGAAGTTTATTGTTGTATGATGATATTATTTGTGAGAAGTTTCATATAGTGCTCAACATTTTGCCTGATGTTCGGAGTATATAACCCTATAATATAACTCCATTCTCTTTACCTTTCTTTTCTGTTGTCAGTATTTACAAGGAGTCTTCTTTCTGATTTATCTAAGATGCTAGATAAACTTTGTTCTTATATAAGAATCTTGGCAATTATAATGTTCGTAGCAAAATTTATTAATTATATATTTAGTATATTTATTAGTTTTTCGGAGCTATCTTTTTGATCTGGCACGTAGCTGTTGTCCAAGAAATTGACGACGAGGACACGAATACTTGTCGAGTCCGTGTGAACCATTCAACCAACATGGACACTAGTGTAGCTTTTGTGTTGGGCCGTGTAAACGCAAATGGGTTGGATAATAACAATAGTATTGATGACAGTGTGAATTCGAACAAGTATAGCTGATGGAGGTAGTTCGAAACTTGCCTGGAGCATGGATGTTTGTGGATTTTAACAAGCATTGCACTGATTTAATCGTGACGGACCGATGTCAGAAGTTACTAAACTAGCCCATACAAAGTAAAAGTTATCAAAGTTTTATTGAACAAGTATATCAGCAGAATCAGTGACTGTTTACTTGCATTTTGTACTTCTTGCGCTGTAATATTAACTCGTGTGTTCTGGGAGAGTGAATTAACCTCATCCCTAGTACTCACTTCTGAAATGTTCTTCGCATTTCATTTATCATTTATCATTCATTTCGCGCAGTTAGATTCCTTGATTGGGGCGAATGAAGTTACATTTGCAGAAACCGCTCTGTTTTGTTTCTTTAAGAAAAATCTCCAACAGTAAAACAACCAGTTTCTCGGTAAATTTTATCTTCGTCCTGTAATTTTAACTTTACGTTTCGTTGCTTTAGCGTTGTTTCTCTTTTCCTACCACACCCCTTGGATTTCTTTCCGTCTTAAATTGATCTATACACCTTTCCTATACCCTATTGACTACTCTAGTGTACCTCCGAAACCCTAGAACATTTGTATATACGATAAACCAAGGCTGTCCAAATACTTACTTCGTGCCTAACTTACCTGATTATGTATGTTTCATTCATAAGATGAGACAAATGGCAATGTTAAATCGAGGGAATTAAATACTGTATCAATATTATCGGGAATTTTTTGTGGTGAAATAGAATTTCTATTTGTTGAAGTTACCCAAATGCTTTCCTTTCACCTACAGTATTGAGACATCAAAAAATATTACAGAACCAACTTCAGAATTTTGTTATGGCAAGGGCCTATATTAACTAAGTTCACCATGTGATAATATGCAAAAGTTGCTGTTATTTTAAAATGACTTCTCTCTTTTTGCGATGTATAACTAAGAATGAAAAAATATGAACTTTAGTATTTATTGTCAATTATTTTACTGAAAAAGCTTTATAATATTGCATGACAAATTGTTCCTTAAAGTACGTTTCATATTTGATTGTTTTTCCTGCCCTTTAGTGAGAGTTTTTCTACTACACGTAGACCTTCTCAATACATTATATTAGTCATTATTTTATACTGCTTACCCTTTCTATTGTTAGTTACAAAGTGATAATGGCTCGTCTGGCAATAGTTTACTTTGTCTTTCGGGAGGTCCTGGGTTCGAACCCAGGGCTCTTTTCTTATTAAGTTTTATCTACGGTTTGTCCGGGTTCGGGATATTGTATTTCTGTATAAGAAAATGAGCATTTGGAAAAGTAATATCACAAATGAAAATTTATGCAAAAATGCAGTGGTCCATCCGTGGAATTCTGGAGCACTAGAGGTTGCTTGCTGTGTTCTTATATCGATCTTACATTTTTAGGAGTCGCCGTGGCTCAGGCGATACCTAGGCGTCTGACTACGAATCTGGCAGTCCGGTTTCAAATCCCGGCTAGGACATTGGAGACTTTTATCGGTCATCCCATGCGTGGCGCTGAGGTGTGCTCAATCTTATCGTTAGTATTCCTGGGCATCTTGGGAAGTAAAAGTAAAGACCACCCCATCTCAGTTCGTGCCGCAGATCTAGAATATGTGGAGCGCTACCTCCACATTCCCAATGAACCATTCATGACGCGTGGGCATCGCACATTGGATAGCTTTACCTTTACCTCACATTTTTAAAACAGGAAACAAAGAGACCATTTAACATAACCAAACACGATGTGCTAAGTGGTTGTCGACATAATGTCGCAATAAGTAAAACTTTGGTAACCTTTATCTTTATATGGCCTATCTAGTAACTTTGGACTTCGGCCCGTCACAATTCGCCTTCAGCTGTTAGAATCCACACCAATGCTCCTGCTGGGACTCAAACCCGGGACCTTCGAGCCAATTACCTACCAATTGCAATAAGTATTTCAACCCCACGAACATGTGGGGCGTTGGTACAAAGTGATAAAGAATCCAAAAACTACTTATAGATCCCAATATCATACATGGAACTCTTGCTCACGCTGGTTCCAGGGGTTAGACGTGTGTGGTTCTGGGGCACGGTGGAATACCCATAACATATGTTATCGAATTTCCCCAAATGGGTTTATAAAAAAAATGTACAGTACCATAAAATGTTACATTAAGTGAAATTTTGAAGAAGCTACATAAAACAATGAGCAAGGTATGGCTTGGTAAATATTTGTACCCCATAACAAGAAGGTATGTTGTACGGTAAATGAGAGGATGAACCACTCCAAAATTATCCATGCGTTCTATCACAGTATTGAATTGTAATCTATGGGAGTATCAAAGGGTACCTGTATGGGGGTCTAATGATCCAGCGGGTACTAAAACTGAATATTAGAATAACATCAAACATTTCTAAAGGGGATTCATAGTATGCACTATACAATTTCATACAGTAAAATTTCAAGTCAAGTGAATTCTCCGAAAAATTGAAGCGTATGCGCGAACAAACGTCTAAGTGACAGTTTCAAATAAAAAAAATCACGAGTACATTTTTATATGTAACAGGAAAAATATGATGCATAAAACGTTCATACTTTGCACAAAAGCGGATTTTTGTCTAACATATCTTCGTGCAAAGTATGAATGTTTTATGACTCATATTTTTCCTGTTATATATAAAAATGTACCCGTAATTTTTTTTTATTTGAAACTGTCACTTAGACGTTCATACTTTGCACAAAAGCGGATTTTCGTCTAACATATCTTCGTGCAAAGTATGAATGTTTTATGACTCATATTTTTCCTGTTATATATAAAAATGTACTCGTGATTTTTTAAATTTGAAAATGTCAGTTAGATGTTTGTTCGCGCATACGCTTCAATTCTTGATATATGAGCGTTTAAAATTGTATGTGTCATTAAGTTCGAATACCAGTTTTGTTCAGGTTCTTGGACATTAGGTATAAGGAAACGAAAACTTTAAACAAAAGTAATGACTGGAATATAAATAGGTCACTGTGAAGTACTGAAGTATATCGGTAAGTGTTAAAAATATACAGATTTACAAAGTGAAATGAATCCTTTATAATCATTGTTCAGTCACTTCGTGAAACATAAATACACCCAATGCATCTTGTAAAAAGTCAGGTTTGAACTAAGATGTCTTAACGAAGTGATGTATACAAGAATTGTAATGGATATATAATCGATTTCCTTAAATACTTTTCTAAAATTTCGTCTCGTTATTCCTAATACATAAGAATCCAAATGGAGCTGGTGTTTAAACTAACTTAGATGACGTCATAACTTTAAAGGTTTTTATGCCGAGAACCGATTGGAGCATTTATTTGAAATTTTACTATATGAGTGGTACGTGGCGTGCCATGTATTTCCTTAAGAAATGTTTGGTACTCTAATTTAATGCCTCTTGGATACCCCAGACCAGAACACAGGTACTCCCTTGATTCTTTTATAAATGAAAGCTTAATACTGTGATAGAACACATGGTTAGTTTTGAAGCGGCTCATCGTCTAATTTACCGTACCTCATGCCTTGTTGTTATGGCGATATCTCGCTACCTGTTTAATGTAGATACTTAAAATTTCCAATTAATGTAATTTTGTATGGCACTGTCAATTTGAGAAAATTTGATATCAGATTTTGTGGGTACCCTCAAAATAAGGAACTTCACAAATCTACCCTCTGAAATCACTGGAAGCAACAGTTCGGATTTAGTATTATGTTGAAATTTAGAAGTAGTTTATGGATTACTTACTGTTTGTGCCGAAGTCACACATGTTCATCATTGGAGTTAGAATACTTATTAGGGCATACGACGATAGCCACCTGACAAATCGTGATCGGGAAATTAGACACTTATTCTCTGCCCCACGGAAACCTTTAAGAGCTGTGAAGGGAGCTCTTACTACATCCGGCATACACCTTAGACCTCGCATCTTCGGACTATCATCTGTTTTGTGCACTGTCGAACACATTGGGCGGTTGATCATTCTCCGAAGAGAGGGCTTCGTGATTTCTTCGACCAGAAACCAGTTGATTTTTACCACAAAGAGATCGATGAGCTCCCTCAACAATGTTAGATAATCGTGCGGAATGGTGGAGCTTATATTTTTTTATTAGTATTATGGAATTAGTGAATTCCTTGATTGGTGGTAAGTGCTTCAATAGAATGGTAAGAACATCGACAGAATTTCTGCACCAACCTAATACTAAAAAGAAATAAAAATGATTCCTGCTTAAATGACTGCCTTAGAGGAATGTCCTCATTTTGATTAAAATGTACTAAAAGGGGAAAATATTATATTGGTTAGATGACTCTTAGAAGATTTCCCTCATATTGCTAAAGTACAAACTTGGGGAGTAAATATTGAGTACCAGCAGTCATATAGGAACTAATTGCAGAACAGCAGCATGATTTTGTCTTGACTTCTAATCTTATTAAATTATTTTTTAACAATATTAACAGTCCGGTTTCTTATTTTTGGACATATGAGGAAGATTTTAATAATTTTTATTTCAAACTAAATAAGAACGTAGATTTGTCATTTGTAACTTTAATTAAAGGATATACCATTTGTAACATTCGGCCACGCCGGCCATCTGACTAAGGTTCTTCTGAACTATCCTTGATATCGGTATAGACCCTACAAATCCGAGACGATAACTTCCCATCCTTGCCCCAAGGAGAATGCTCGCCCAGCGGCGTCATCTCTCTGAAAAATGACAGATTTTTGCCACTTTAGACTATTCTGCCAATAGAAATAATAATAATAAGAAGAAGAAGAAGAAAAGGAAGAAGAAGAAGAAGAAATTCATGACTTCTAGTTAAAATTACGACTAGTTAAATTGTATACTCTTCATTTGTTTTTTTCATTGTTTGCATTGGAACAATGGTAAATGCAATGTAACAATACAGCTTAGAACATGAATTTCTAATTACACAATATAATGAGGATGAAAGATTCCTATTATTTGGTTTAGCGCAAAACCCACACTCAATATAATTTACACTTGACATTACAACAACAATATCAATATGTTTTGCTCTTTGGTTCCCTATTATAGCCTCTTCCTTGTTCCCCCCTCTTCATTTCAGTTAGTGGTAATTAATTATACCAAGTTGTTTATTTCCTTGGTCGCTTTGTGTTCGTAACCATCCATTAAGTGATTACTGATTTGAGAAACCACTACGGAATTGAGTAAGTAAAATTTCACATCGTCTCTCTTACATCCTTTCCCGCTCTTAGGCATATTCGGGGTATACCACAACATGCACTGTAAAGTGAACAATGTTGCCAACTTGGTATAAAGTTTATATTCTTCAAAAGGTTCTCCATCACTTTATTGATATTTGGTATCCACTAGTGAGTATAAGCTATGCGAAGCACATAATACAGTATTAGGAACTGTCAGTAATATACAAAAAATGCTCAAAATATCTACTTTCATCGTGTATGATCCATAGTTTGCAACACTGCATTGTCCACTTTCAATATTTTGTTTAATGTTACTAGGTGATACTAAAATAGCCAATAAACAGACGTAGTGCCATTTGAAAATAATAAAATTTTCTGCTAGGTTGGCTACACTGCTAACCCTATTACATTAGTTTTAATTCGTACCGTGGCCGATATTCATAAAAATTGTTTTAAATAATACACTTTTCTATTCATGCATCGTTTATGCATTATTGAGAAATATTTGATTTACCATTGCAAGAAATTAATTTTGGACTCTAAATTCCAAATGGGATCTACTTGGAACCCCTTGCTTGTATCTGGTAAACGAAGCGATTTTCGACAACAACTCATTAGAAACCTTTTCTCCTATTTTGGTCTGAGGTTTGCCAAGTGGGTTCCCATCTTATCGTACAGTCTGTATGTTCATAAATATGTAGGACGTATCTGCAAAGTTCTAATCGGGCTGTTACAATTTTTTCCCCAAGCACAGAAGCGGAACTTTAAGGTAGGATGATGAAACTATCATGATAATATGAAGAAATATAATGGGTGGTCGCTGAAATGCGAATTTTGAATGCAATTTTCA